>JAPYZS010000520.1:0-47036 GCA_030522925.1 Trissolcus japonicus
CGCTGCTGTCCAATTTTTTGATGAAAAAAATTTTGCAAACTTTGAATCACTCTAACAACAACAATATCCTGTACACACGTGTCTCTTACCGCGGAAATGCAAAATTCAGGATCTCCTGAAGATTTACGAAGAAAAAAGACATTATAAAGATTGAAACTTTTGAAAGTTATAGATATTTTAAAAAAAGTGACTTTTTTCAGTATTTTGCCTATTACATTGAATAGATTCGTGGAAAATGAATATTTTTTTAAAATTAAAGCTCAGATTATCAGCTTTTCAAATTTTTTTGTCATACAAATGAAAAAATTACGCAGAAGTAAAAATAGGCATTTTTAGGTGGATCGATAATTGTTTTGCGGAGTGTATATCTAGACTACAAGTCTCTGTAATACTGTCGATACATATAAAAATTCGTATTTCAACAATGGTTTATAATTAAGTATTTGTTTGTTTACAAATTTTGTTTAGATAGATGATTGTATAACATTGCGGACATTAATTACAGAACGTCATTTGCGGGCGCATTTCACATACACACACAAATGTATTAAAAACATTTCAGTATAATTGATGTTAAATGCACGATGGTAAAACGAATAATTTTTAAAATAAATTTTAAGTGTAATTTCGGCATATTTTATCATATTTTAGTATATTTATATGGTAAAGTTGTAGGATCTATCTCTCATTTTACTATTTTAAGTCGTAAAAATTATATATGTGAGTTTTACTTTTTATTGTGAATTGTTTGATTGTTTCATATGCCCCAAAAATTGTTGTATTGGGTTTCTGACTTCACAATAAAACATAGTAAAATCCTGATTTTTAATTAAAATAATAATAAAAAAAAAAAAAATAGTCTGATATAAGGTACTTTTGCTATTTTAAATGATAAATTTCGGGAAACCTTTTTTCCGTGTGTCGTTTTTTCTTTTATAACTCGATTTCGTTAGTAAATACACAATATGTAGTTTAAATACGAATAAAAGTTGAAGTATTGAATTCAAACTGTCACAAATATTGACAAACGGATTGGTAATTGAACCAATCGGAGATTAACTAAATTTTACAGGCATGTGGAAATCAGAGTTGTTTATAATGTTGTTTCGTTGAGATGGAAGTAAAATCAATTTGTGTCACATGAAAACACTTTTTGCGATAATTTTATAAAAACAAAAAGTAGACTAAAGAGTATATATGAAAAGAAATGAAATAAACTTGATACAAAGGTTTGCACTCTAGTTGAATTTTAAACTTATCAATTAAATTTCATTCACTGTTAAAGTGATGATAGCAAAGCTTCAACTTGCGAATTATTGTTGATTGTTTATCTTTAACTATACACGTTTCCAGTCTAATTAGTATATATATTTCGCCGCCCTTATTTAGAGATACCTTTTCCACACGTCGGCCCCGTGAAAGGAGTTCCTGTGCAATCACAGTGAAATCTGTTCCAGCCCTCGACACAAAGACCATCATGCATACAAGGTTGAGAAGTGCAGTGAGGCTGTTGTGCGTGACACGCCGGTCTTACTGCTCCTGTAATATGATAATACAAATCTCAAGTGGCGTCATATCGATTTTTCAAGATTAAAGTCTACGATCTTCTTGATGATAAGGCTACTTTTTGATTATTTTCTTCACGTAAGATGCTTCGTGGGAGATACTCCGCACGCATAAATTTCACTTTTATTGTTAATTATAAAAAATAATCGAGATGGGCGAGATAAGTTTTTATCTTCTTCACTTTTTTTTTATTTTACACTATGAAACGAATGAAAATACATTCCCCTTACAAGGTTCGTTCACAATGTACCTTTTTAAAAGTTTTAAAAGTTATACTAACAAACCTTGTCCTAATTTTAGTTTGTGTTAAAAGCTTGAATTTCAAATGTAACATTTTAAATTAATTTAACAGTATTTTAGTTATTTGCGATTTGCATAATTATAAATAATCAGATGTATGCAAATACAACCTATTATCATTTTGATGCTATCAATTCACGTCTCTGTTTAACTGAAATTTCACCACTTATTTTAATGTCTCGAAGTTATAATAATTCTGATAATTCAGTTTTAATTTTTAATAATGGTACCGTGAACTCTTATAACTGGGTTAACATCATGTCAATTTTTGCATCTTCTTGTTTCCGCTTTTCATTCTTCCTAAGTGTTGAATTGAAATTGTAGACAAAAACAATTATAAAGAAAAATGCAAGTTTTCTTTAGAGACTTAGCGCCTCTGTTATCGTTAATTTATTATTCACTGACAATTTGTTTGTTTATTTTTCAATTTTATTTCCTGTAACATTCAATTAATGTGGAGCATAAACATTTTACAACCATTGAATCATTATCACCACTTCTTTCAAACGTAAATAGATGAGAGCACGTTATTTCTTCATTCATTTTCTATCAGATGCACTCGTCGAATTAATTCTGATTAAAATTACATGGAAAAAGTCAGACATAAAATGTAGGCTTTAAACAGCTTTTAAGTGAGTGAACAAAGCTCTTATCTTTGCATATTTTTTTTGTATTTTTTCAGTTTTACGAAGAAGAATTAACCTACTAGTAGAAGTAACACCAAAACAAAGGTTTCTTTTGTTCTGGATGTTCTGGATAATTAAACTAACGCATTATTAATGTTCAATTATTACTCAATAATTATTCAACAATTACTCAATAATCTGTCAAAATAAATTACTTTTAATGAAATGAATTATGTGTTTCTTGATTAACTTTATATTCCAAAATTGAACCTACGGATTCTAAAAGGGGACTTGCGCTCGAAAGGCCTTTTTTCAAATCTAAAAAGTATCGAGAAAATTTTCGATTTCGATATACTTCACGTGGCAAAGTTGTTCTTCAGATCTTAACAAACAATTTGGCCACTTGCAGTATATTGATATCGAAAATATTCTCGATACTTTTAAGATTTGAAAAAAGGCCTTCTGAGCGCAAGTCCCAGTTTAGAACCCGTGGGTTCAATTACTGTCAAAGCCATTACAAATATATTTATTAAATGTCCATTTGTGCGTCATTGTGTTACAACAACGTACGTACATTGGACAAATATTTCAAAAATTGATATGGAAAATGTAGGAATTTACATATAGTATTATTAATAAATTTCTTTAATTCTCTAAAATATGATCTTAATTTTGTTTAAATATAATAATTGTGGGAAAAAATGATATGGTTTTATTTGCAGTCTGAGAAAATAATCTTGAAGTAAACAGTTATATTAATTGAGAAAATCAGCTAACATTAGAGATGAGCCGGGTATCACGTTATTACTAACCGGAATCTTGCTGCTGGGCATATCCAGCAATGTCTACCGGCTTGCTGTTGATAACTAGATCTCGCAAGCATCCCACGTAGCCTTGTCTTAAGGTGCCCGTCCAAAGTACAGCTGGCACTGTTAAAGGCGCGAATGGTGCTCCAACTCCTCCGATATACAGCAACCCGTCTAAATCCAGCTCCGTGGAATCACCTAGAGCCACAAGTTCGAACAAATTACTTATCCGACAAGAAATGTAAGATTGTTGAAAACACATGTTCAACTAATACACCTCATCGTCTCGAAACCGCCCGTTTGAATACTTTCAGTATCATTTCACTTTGTGGGGCATTTGAATGTGAAAATTACCGTTCAACCGTAATTGCACAGACTGCGGATTTCATCTCGACGATGGGTTTCCCAGCGCTTGTTTGTCATGCACTCAGGACAAAATTTTTCGTCAAAATTGAATTTCATTGTAAGATATAGAATCAGTTGGATGAATTGTTACTTAAATCAACTATCTTGGTGTAATTTTGTATAAATTTGACGCGCAATCAAAAGTCGTAACTTAGTCTGATTTGCAGGCCAAATATATAAATGTACATAATTGTTTGCTTCGGTATGATCCAAATTTTTTCATACCAAGTTTTGATTTCTGCCTCGATTCAGACTGTGCGTTGTTCTGGAAATTAAAATAATTCTTACAGGTAAATTTATTCTGAAAATGATCATTTTCTCATTCAGTAATTCAGTAATTGAGCGGGTTATATTAATATGCTAATTAATTCTTTGCCTCTGCACACAAGCTATTTGACATGGTATTGATTATTTACGTTAGAACGACTCTCGTTTCAGTAGAGATAAATTTAATTTGTGTCCACTCAAATTTTGCATTTTTTTAAACATAAAATAACATTCCGAATATTATAATAAATTTCATAAAAATAATTTGAAACATGCACAAAAATATTTGTTTTCTTTGTTGTTCCAAAATTAATCCGCAGCCTGGGATATAATTTTGAAATAATTATGACAACATTGCGACTTATCGTCATGAAGTTTTCAAGGCGTCGTCAATAACGCAGATAAACGACGATCCACCACAAATTGAAACACGTCTTTCAATTTCGTCTCAACGTCTCGCATTTACGACGACTTAACAAGTCCCACAAATTGTTGATAACTTGTTGATAACTTGTTATTAAACTGATAATTTTGTGAAAGAAATTCCCAGTGGTTTATAGTAGCCGCAAAACATAATTAAATCAATTATATGCGCTATTTTGACAAACTAAAACAAGCCTTTAAATTAATTGCATCAGTATATTGATTAAAACAAACTTGTTCTTTTACGGTAATTCGAAACCAAAGGAAATTATGTTATGTATACCTGTTGCATATATATATACACGAAGAATTTTGAAGCGATAACTATAATATAAACTCGGTATTGAGGAACGTCTTGAAGGAAATTAAAAGGAAATGACAATCGAAAACCTTTCTCGAATTCTACAATTCTAAGGAAGTAATTGCGACTGGAAATGGAAATTTTCCTCTTATATGTTTCTGAATAAAATAATGCCAATTTTTCATAATGCACATAATGTAAAAATATGTGAAGCATGCTTATCATTTTTGTTCATGTGCATTTGAATTGAAAGTTTAATAAAAAATGTGTTCTTTCGAACTAAGTCTACTTTCGCTGTCATATTTTTAGTTTGACAGCAACGTTATTGAACGACACAGAATAATCAGAATAAAAAGTAATCCAACCGTTTCACATTATTGCAACAGTTTTTTTTTATCACAAACTCGTTTCGTGTACCTGGTGTAATGAATTCCGTGAGGTTGTCGTCCACTGTCACGCGTCCTTCTTTTCTCTCACGTCGGAGGGACACGTCGTGCCATTTGCCGTCGTCGACACGTTTTTTAGATGCTTTCACTTTGATAGGTCCACTCCCCAAATCGATATGTGCGTAAAGGTGTCCGTCCATGATTTCGAAGGCAAAAAGATCAGACTGGAAGTCATGACAAATGATATAGAATAAATATCTGACAAGCGCAATTTTTTAATGTTAGCAAACATAAAGGGATTTTGAAAAAAAATGGACGTACCCGCGTCGATGCTCCACTTTTGCTATAAATGATGAGACCATTAGGCTCATTGGTACGAATTCTGAAGGAAATGCTACCGGACTCGGTTGCTTTCCACTGAGGCAAGACCTGCAACAAAGAAAGTAGCAGCATGTTACTCATTATTCGTCGTCGATGTCTTTACAGAGTGGCGCTCCATCCAGAGCAGCGAACAATAACGGGTTCTTTTATTTTTTGAAGGGCATGGAAAAATGGAGCCCGTTGTTGAGGACCAGCGGCGATCGACCGTGCCAAATCGGACGCGTCATATACCGCCGCTCGCAATTCCGATATCGCAGAGCATATATATGTATATACAAATAGCTTTCGTACAGCACGATAAAAAAAAGGACGCATCAAAATTATTTGATGTAAAATTGAATTATCCATCACCCGCGGGTACAAATATATCGTTACTGATAAAAAAAGGACCATTAAATACAGTGACTTTTGAAATATTCATTCTCTCATTTTTTGTATCACCCATTTCATCGTTAAATGTTTATCATTTGACAGGCAAAATTGATCACTTCGTACTTGTCATTGCTATTTGCACTTGTTAGTTCTTTTTTAGTATCATTATGTTTTGTTTGAAAGCATGTTTAATTTGTTAATGCTTTCTCGCCACAGTTTTTTGTGAAACAAGTAGTTGACAAACAAATTTTTTTTCAACGATTTCGATACGTCCCCCAATTTATGTGCATACCATATATATAGCTACGCATATATATAAATATATATAGAAATATTATCGAAGAAGAAGCTTCCGTATAAACACATGGTGAAACAAAAGCGTTATATATATTCGTAGAATGGAAGAAGACCGACTGAAGCTTTCACTGTGGTGCTCCAACGTGCCAAAGCTGAAATGTGCATAATAGAGTGCGCAGAGAAGTATGCGTGCTGCGTGCAAGGAATACACGCCACTGTACTCTAAATCTTATCGTTTCCACTAAACTCCGTGAAAAACTATTTTCGCATTTTTCACGCTCAGATCACATGAATCGTAGCTTGTCAAAAAGTTTAAACAAAGCTGTCGAATTGTGTATCAAAGAAGGATCATCAGATTCTGATATCAAATCCTGATCCTAGGAAAATACACGTATTTTATTTTAGTGTATATATCATTTTTTTGGTAACATTGCTTATCACATTGATTTCGTCAATTTTGTTTTTAATTTTTGATTTTGATAAAGTTTGATTGAAAAAAGCTTTCAAATCTTTTGAAGTGTCCGAAAGGATTAATTAATACAGTTTGAATGTACAGCTTTGACAATTTTTAACATTCGCATGTAACATTTCAAAAGTTTGGAAATTATAACGTATTCATGAATCGAAATGGGCATTTATTAAAATTTCATCCACATACACACACTCATTAACGCGCCATGTAATGTTAAACCATGACTTAAACAGTGAAACATAGCATTATTAAACTGTAACTTTATATACATATATACTGTAATTAAATTATAATGTTCATGATTAATCTCACTGCAGTTTCGTGCTGATCATTTATGAAAAATTAAATTTCCATAGACTGTTAAAACTGTTGTTCTGTATTGTCACTAAATTAATTTTACTTGTAGTAATTTGGATTCGTAGAAATAAAAATACACGAACGGAATATATGGCGATAGATATTCAACAGAACACTGAAAAGTCGGTGCAAAATTCAATATTATTAAAAATCTTGTTGGTTTAAGATCACCTTTCGCACATGAAATAAAAAACTCATAATATCAGTCTGAAGATTCTAGCATATAATAGTAAATAAAATACCGTTGTAATTGTAAGAGACGATGTTATACTGTTTGCAAAATGTCGAATTACAGGGTTAAAATAAATCAAACTGGTGACTGGTACTTTAATTAAAACTGTATACCCAGGTCTTTAAATATTTAATTTCTTG
Organism: Trissolcus japonicus; assembly: GCA_030522925.1. Lineage (NCBI taxonomy): Eukaryota > Metazoa > Arthropoda > Insecta > Hymenoptera > Scelionidae > Trissolcus > Trissolcus japonicus. Next base: position 7,332 of record JAPYZS010000520.1, read on the forward strand.
TATGTAATTCTACTAGATTTTTGATATTTACCATTCGTTCTTCTATATAGCTGGAATATTAATTTGACGAGGCTCATGTATGCGATGTAATCTGAACGATTAATATTTTTGTTTTATCATTCGGTTTTTATTTCGAATATTTTGAAGTGATTTTAATTTCTTTTTTACGAGTTGCAAAATTATTTTTGTCACACAACTAATCTCGAACTTATATGCAAAGCTATAAGAACTACACTATTTTGAGGTTTACCTATTTCACTGATTAATTTTTTAATTAACAGTGTAATTCAATTTCATACCAAATTAGAAGGAAAAGTAAAACAAAACTTGTTTAATTATTTAGTAATCATGAGTAATTGCTTAGTAACGTTGAAGATAAGTATAAAAGCATTAATGTTGTAAATTTTTTTGAAACTGTAAAAAAGATGGAGAATAAAATTCATTATTTATGGTTTGAAATATAATTCTGTAAAATTGGCGATGATAATATTTTCGTGACTAATTGTTTATCGTATATTATTTTTGCACCCTTTATTATTCATACATATATTATCTAGATAAGAAGTGAAAAGTTTTGACAGGAAACATGAATGTTCTAATACATAATAAATATAATTCTTCTGATGTCAACTTTTTAAAATGCATTTTTATCCGAATCTTAAAGTAGGGCATAAACAACATGAAATATACTGTTTCGAGTATCTAAATTTGAATTAGGCAATGCAAACCCAAATAAGAAGCTTTTGGCCTTCCCAGAATATATGATTTCGCCAGTACTAAATTCGATACCGTAACTTTAATCGGAAACTTGTAACTCAGCTTCCGAATTTCTGGTCCTTTGGGGAAAATAGTATAGTTCTATATCCTGATAAATGATCTGATTATACGAAATAAAAAAAAACAACAACACTGAATGTTACAATTCACTGAACATCACCATGATTAAATGAAGCAAAATCACAGTCAAAATTAATACTGCGAATATCACGAAACAACCTATGAATTTTAAATTGCATCATCAATATAACAATGCGTTCATCAATATAACGGCAGTACCGAATTCAAATCCAAACATTACAATTAAACCAACAGTTTTACGCCATGCATACAATTGAATAAACGTTATAAAAATGTATGTATGAAATTTGTATCAGAACTCTTGAAATCGGAAATGTGTTGAGGTAAAATACCATTCATTAAATGTAAGAATCATAATTAACGTAAAAAGTAAAGAATTAAAAAACTAATTAAATTTCACGGTTAAAAAAAATTCATTAAAAATAATTACATCTTCAGAAAATCGACCATTTTGTATACTCACCATTTGAAATAATTAATTGTTTTTTAATTGATTGGGTTTTCTTAATCCATTCTGAATCTATACTATTTAATGCATTCAAATTAAAATTAATTTTGTGATTTTGTGTGTGTATGTTGATCAATTCAAGGAATTGAAATCCATTTTTTTTATAATAATTATTTGTAAAAAGTATCCTGCAAAATAATATATCATTTAGAGTAGTATTTGCATGTCAATAATAAAGGTGTTCTCTTGCAAATATAATATGCTTTTCATGCAATTTGTGCTCTTTGTTCTTATAATCATTCATGCATTTTGTGCGCAATCTAAAGATTTAATATCACAGTTGTGTAACAAAGAAATATTTCTTTCATCAATTAAGCTTTGTTTAAGCTCATAACGTGAACAGAGGGAGCCGTAAAACGTTGCCTCGACATCAAAACATTTTAGAATTATTTTTTAGATTGACATAAAAATATACGCAAGAGGCAGAATGAAATTTCAATACTGCGCTAACTTTTAAAAGATAAACTTAACATCATAATGCTGTAAAGACAACGAATATATTTTTCCTACATCAATGGTCTTGATAAACATCACAAACAAATTATGAAGTTTTTATAGTGAAAAACCTTTCAAAAGAAAAAGGGAAATTACAATTTTAAATCAACGCGCATATCTGATGAAATTTTTGAAGTTGCATCTTTCCCTTTTTCGATTCCATTCTGTCATTTGGATTTCATCCAAATTAACAGACATCAACGAATAATCACTATAAAATTATAATACTTTTCATTGGAACATTTGATCAAAGTCTCAGATCATAAATTATAAATAATACTTTGATATAATATAAATCTGATTTTTTTAAACTTACTTCATGAAACTTACATTAAGCTTAAAATTGAGATGAAAAATTTCATTTTAAAGCTATATTGGAAATGTAACGGATGGTAGTACAGATAATTTGAGATTTAATATCATCGAATTAGCGACAGATGACATATTGTATCGATTCAAACTGATTGTTTATTTCTTGTCCCTGGGAATAAAGGGCTTAGACGTATGAAGAGGTTAGGTGCATGTGCAAAACGGTGGGCGTTTCTACGCTTGCGTGATATTAGACGCGTGTATATACATACATCAGATAAGTGGGCAATCATTCCTGCCTTGCAAGAAGCCGAAAGGCAAAAAGGTCATTTGCGATACGTTTTGGCCAATTACCGGGGTTGCGCGTCAAATTTATCTGATTCGTCTTGGACTGTAAACAAACTTGTTACGCGTAATACTTGGTTCGTAAATCATTTTCAATCAAAAGTGTTTCCAAAAAAAAAAAAAAAAAATTATAATAAATAATGATAATAATAGTGACGTTAAAAAGCACACGTCACATTTGTGAAAACTGTAACCCAATTATATTGAAGTTGATTTGATTTGATAAACTCAAGTTGAAGCTACACTGTATGAAATGCCAATAAGCTGTCGTATTCAACGAGCTTTCAACCGTCGACAATTGTTTCGTCAGTCGAACTGCTCGATTCACATTTATGCGAATTGGCATGGAACATTTTGACTACGAGCGTCAAAGCAGACAAAGCCGCTTTTCCCTCCACAGCCCAAACGTATCGTAAGTAGCCTTTTCTTTCGCATGAGATCGGGCAGGTGTAGACTCGAGGAGATGAGGTCTCGGACAAAGTGCACGACGCTTCTCGCTAAAAGCTATCAAACGCACGCATAAGTGGACCTACAACATTTGCGCGTGTTGGGTTTGTTGGGTACACATTTTGGGGCACAGCATATATATCCTGTAAACTGTTACCTCAAATCCTCACAATTAAAACAAAATTGCACTGAGAAAAAAAGGCGGTTCAAACAATTACCATGTATATTTGAATTTCGCCGCACGAAACTAGGCCTAGGGGTTGACCGATAAAAGTTCTCGTGTTCGTGATCACGAAAGTATTTCTTTTTTGTTCAAACAATGGTTTACGTTAATGTTAATTATTCCAAAATTTATGGCGCGGTATAAAATGTAAGTCAAGCTACAAATTTTTCTCAGTGTGCGAATAGTATGAAAATTTTTCAACGCTGCACGTCCAGATATTTTGATCTCCTTTTTAACGAAAAAGTAAACTTTTTTTTTTTTTTTAACAAAACTTCAATTTGTATGTCAAGTTTGATTTGCCGTAAAACGTGAGGATCACCTTTAACGTCGATTATCAAATTTTCAACTTGTCTGTAAAGTTACACTGAATGCAAAATAGCTGTCCATGAAAGTTTCGTTTCATTCCTTCAAATATATTAAAAAAAAGGGAAGAAAAATGTAAATCTTACGCCGAAGTTCCGCAAGCAAAAGAATTCAAACTTGTTGTTGTCAGCTGAAAATGAGGTTAATTTGAATTAGCTGACGGTAGTTCTTGCAACAGCATTATAACTTACGATTGCGCGTTTGATATTTGAAATTTTGACGCAGCAAAGGCTTTGTGCAATGGTTTTTTTGTTTTTTTTTTCACACAATTTCGAATTGAACAAACAAAGAGATTAAGCGGAGCTAATGCGTCTGACCATATATCATTCAAACTACTGCAAAATTTGATCCTATTCAAAACAGGTATTCGATCAGATTTTATACATGTAAATCAACACGATTACCTTCGTTTAGTACTAACCACTAAAATTGATTTGGCTCTTTCCATCGTATTGATGTTCATTAATTATAATCTTCTCATTGCAAAGTTCACAAATCTAATAATCGCATTTATATTTCTGTGGCTTCCGTTAACAACCAGGTAAGTCTAAACGTAATCACTATAAACTTACCTGGTTATTCCTTTTACCCACGGATTTCATTTTTTTTTCTAGACCTTCATATTGGGATGTTTGAAAAATTTTCATAGTGAAGCTATTCTATTAACAGTGCTGTTGATAAAAAAAGGGGGGGAAAAGAAGAAAAAGAGAAACAGAAATGTTGGGACACTCTGTACAGGTAACACTATAGCGGCAGTTAGGTGCGCGTCGGTGAGTATGTCCGACGGATCAGCGAGCCAGCTGGAGCTATCCTCCGAAAGAAAGGCTCTCGCTCCTTCGAGTGAGCTTCGGATACAGAGCTTACCAAATGAGACTCTGAGCTGGTAAAGGTGACCACGGCGCCGTGAAGTTGCCTCGCGCTCACTGCCGCTGACGCCTGCGAGTTACGTCGATGTACCAGCATCCAATACGTGCGTGTACCAACGGCCCGACGATTTGATTCACGAGCACACAGATAACATTGAGATTTTCATTTAGATAATGGACAGTATATCTACGCACTCGCAAATGAGGCACAGGAAGTTTTATTCATTACATAATTGAAAGGCCGGATACAATAAGGGGACTAACGCTGGAACAGCCTTTTTTCAAATTGAAAAAGTACCGAGAGAATTTTTGATTTCGATATACTTTAAACAGCCAAATTGTTTATGAGATCATAACAAACAATTTGGCTACTTCAAATATATCGAAATCAAAAATCTTCTCGATACTTTTTCTATTTGAGAAAAGGCTGTCCGAGTTGTAGTCCCTTTTTGAATCCGGCCCTTCAATTATGTTCATGGGAGAGCAAAACTATAATCTAACCGCTACTTTTAATTTGAAATATCAGTGACCACGACTACACTCAGGGACAGTTGACAAATTGGGAATCAGACAATGCAAAATTTAGTCCCATACGTCGGGAGAAGGCTAGGGCTTCATTTAATGGAGAAGCAATCGCAACGAGTGAAATTGCTATCAGTTATTTAATCGTCAGGGTTATAAATCATTCTGAGCTTGTACTATTTTTTAGGGCGAACTTTGGTTCATCCAACCGGAAAGAGGAAATGAGATTAAATATTTTGGAAGTTGGGTGAATTATAGAAGACACCAAGCAATGGTGAAAGGTGTATTAATAGTAAAAAAAAATGAAGTATAGATATGTGATTGATTCTTTAATTTTACGTTAACTTTTGGAAAATACGTTATGTTAAAATTGTTTGATAAACTCGTGCTGTAAAGTGATGACACATAAGATTGCGATTAATTGTAGTTCATAGACATGCTGTGAACGTTTAGCTACACAGAGAAAAATTGATTCCCGCTGACCGTCACCGTAACTGCGGTTCCAATTTTTGTCTGAGTGACCGTGTGCACAGTTCAAGTGAACGGGAATGTCATAAACCGAGATATTAATGTGATGTTTGCTATTTCAACCTGAGGACTTCTGAAATATGTAATTGGAAAAAGTATTATTCGGTTAGTCATGATATAATAAACAATTCCGTCGTTTATGATCATCTTTTTTTCATGAAAGCATCGTTATTTCCAAATGATCAATCTGAAAACGATTGTAAAATATAGGCCATGGCATATGTATGCAAACACTTTGACATTCATGTTTTAAATAAAATTATAAATTCGGTTATTATGAAATTGTTTGTTTTTATTAGATGAATATAATTGTACCATTTTTAACCACACATAAATTATGATGCATGCGGCAATATTCTCAAATCGATGCTGCGGAAAATTTCATACCAAATTTCAGTCACGTGTAGAACAAAAAATTATTTTTCACTCGCACAACGAACACTGAAATTAATACATCAAAATTCAAAAGACCTGTTGTTGAGTAAACTGTATATAATTTGCTCTATTTCATTTTTTGCCAATCACCACAAAAATTTAGCAAAATATTTTTTGTTAATAGGAACTCATTGTGCATTTCATATTTTGTTGAGGGCATATCTGTGATGTGTATAATTACGTTTCTTTGTATTATATACGCTAATTCTAATATCTTTCACCATGAAATAAATATTTTTCACTTGTTCAAATGAAGATGAAACTACTCCAGTCACGACGCAAAGAAGAATAAAGTGGACTTACAAAAGTGGATGGTATTGAATTCAAAAGTGGATCGTAAGAGAATCAAAATTTATTAATTTCACAACGTCACACTGACTTCTTACATGTTATTGACATGTTTATGAAAATATTTCTGATAACTCAAGCGGAAACTACAAACAATTCATACGATGGTTTCAAACAACTCTATTCGTAAGTTTCTTTTCCTCTAACTTGCATGTCAAAAATTCGGTATTACGATTCAAAGATTTGTTTACACACGAAACCTGTCACCATCAGTTCCCCGTATAATAATTTGTAAGTATGCGTCAACTGAACAAAAGAGAATATTGTAATGCCGGTTACGTGTGTAACATACGTCTACACAATCAAGGCACTTTGACCGCATTCGTTGTAAATTATTCCATTTGAAGTATTCAACGAAACAATTCGAACTTCGCGAAGTAAAATTAGCCTTAGCGAATGTGTTGGCTCGAATTCAAGTTTTTATTGCAGTAGATAAACGTTATTTCTGTTTTTGTTGCATGACAGCGGGTCATAAATCGCGCGGAATTATATTTCGTAATTGAATATAACGCAAGTATTTCTTTTTATATTTTTTTCTGCATCTTCAGTGGCATTGACATTTTTAAATACCATTTCAAAAATGCGCGAAAAAACTATCAAAGAAACTGTGCCAACTAAATTTACTTCGCATGTTTCTGTCAAACTATTTTCATTAGAAAGCTTTAAATTTGTTTTTGCACACAATTATTTCCGCTTTGACGCAGTGCATTTTATTTGTAAAGCGCCGCATCGCCAGGGCGCATTTAATAATGCCGCAATATAGCCTCTCTCGTTGGTTAAATTTGCAGTCCATTCCGCGTATTATTGGCCATCGATGCTGTCCAAACACAATCATTGCCGTCCATTAACTTTCGCGTAATACCTTAAATTGACCGTTAATTCAGTATACTCGGGTTTCTCGGGAATCAGAGGCTGCCGAAGGGTTGAAAGATCACTTTCCAATAGGCAAATCGGCCGAATGTTTACGGTGCCGCAGCGTCAGCCCCGACGCTACTCTGAAATTACGCTAATTACACTCAGGTAATTCGTGAGACGGGAAGTAGGCCAAGAAATATGTGATGCGTTTGTGGCGTGGAAGATGTGTGTGGTCCCACGTACACCGGCTTAGTAGAACGGGCGCGTGACTGTATGCGCACGAGGCTCAAAGCGTTTGCGGTTACGGTTCAAGGCGCAGAGCAAGCATTCTCAATCAAAACACGCGAAGTCTGCAGATGAATATAAGTATCCCTCTGTACATAAAATAGGTTAACTGTGCCATGCGCTTATTTTTGCCGCAACACTTTTCCGCTACAACTGGCGCGGTGTGCGCGAGCATGAGAATTCAGCGGATCAAAGTCCCCGTCGGTGCAAATGAAATATCGATTCGCTTTTTCGGAACGAAATTAGAGTACATTAAAAAGAACTCTTCACGTTGCGGAGTTGGATTAGTCAAATAATGATTCATCAGATTCTACGACAGTGAGAAGGGGCGAGAATATTTCGTGGAATTTAATTTTTAGTTTTTCTGTGATAATATGATAAAAAACTTATTTCAATTGAAGGACCGTCTAATGGCTAAATTTGGCTTCGAAATGCAGTACAAAATCGCGCGAGATAAGCGCGAGAAAACAATCACTCGCATCATAAAATCTCTTTGCCATATATGTTTATTATGTATACATAATAATATGGTGGAAATTTTTGAATGGCGCTATGTCGAATCAGTGCTGGGGTACGGTGGTCGACTGTCGGTTAGCGGTAATGATGCGATACTGGCATGTGACACGTAAATATGTCGGCCCAGTACTGGCCCCTGGTACTGGCACTTCGACGTCGTAAAAATTATTTATATTTTTTATTCAACTTATTAATTTGTTTTTATTTTAATTTATTGGTTGTTCATATATTTATCCATATTTCTTCAAATTTTTATTTGAAATATCGCGGTAAAAATGTCCAGGTCTGATCAAACCTGGAAACAGTCCTGATTAGGTCAAAATAAGTCGAATTTTATAAAATTTTATGTGATTCATGTCTGATTTTACATGATCAAACAAAATTTTGTCGAATTAGGTCCATTCTCAGGTCTGATCAGACCTCGAAAATGAGTAGATCTGATTGAATTCAGGAAAATTTCCATGTCTGGTTATGCATGATTTAGTCTAACTGAATCTGTCCAGACAGATTCAGTAGTGTTCAGATTTACTACCCGGGTAGGGTTATGTTAAGGATAAAAAAATATGCTCTTTTCTAAACATTAATTTTTTCAACAAGAAAGTGTAAATTAAAGAGTTAGATTCCGAATATGATTATAAATTAGTAAAATAATACTATGGTGTGTTATATGAAACTGATATCTCTGATTACATGCCATTATAGATTGATTTCGAGCGCATATTGCATATTGCAAATTATGTTGCATAATGATCACAGTGCTTGTACTTTGACTAAGCCAATAATGTTCGTAGAATTAGAAGTGACAGAATCATCGGTATTGATTAAGTTACAATTTTATGGCATATGTTTCAACAAAAATATACTGGGCAATAATTTTGTGCAACTTTTACATGAACATGTTTCAAATAAACCTGTAGGTTTATTTGAAATTCACTCCATAGTGAACCATAATCCTCAACAAGGAAAAAAGGTTATGGAACTGAAAGTTTAATAATGCCTTTTCAGCAACCTTGCATATAAGAGGCATCATAATTTTTATGTTATGATTTTTTAATTGTTTTTTTTTTTCTTCTTATACTTGTAAATGCTATTCTTGTAAAATAGTACAATAAAATCTTTTTTATTACCCCGGTTATTAAAGTTTTATCCCGGTTATCTTGGTTAAATACCAAATTTGATAGATGAAATGAAATAAAAATAGTGCAATGAAAAAGAGAAATCAATTTTAGAACTAATTTATAATAGACTATATTATTGTTAGCTCGGGGCGCGCTAGTTTCTCTCAATGATTGATAATAGTCTGCCGCATTTGTGATTCTGCATTTCAGCGATGACTAGAGTAGTTTGATATGATGCAGAAATATCCGACGCTACAGTTGTTTTAACGTTGGAATGACGTTGGTTTGGCAGACGTCGGTAGCCAACGTAGTATCGACATTGATAGTATAACAAAACCGTGGTCTGTTCGAGGTATTCAACCGAGACAACTAAGCGTCGTTGGTTTTATGTCAATTCAACTTTGAAACTACGTAGACGTCGTTAGTATATGTCGGGAGGTGTTATATGCCAACATTTGACAGACGTCAGAACGACTTTGACTGACGTCGAACCAACGTTCACTAACTGAACATTTCTGCTCGGGATGCAGAATAATATTTTTGTTACAACCGGGTTAACAACAATGTTATTTTTGTGACAAAAAGTGCTGATAGAATGCAAATAGATGATCCGTTTATAAACAAATTTTCGGAACAAAAGTATCGAACAATAATCGATTTTTTGTTTCGTGGTTTGTTGAGACGAATTGTTTGGGTCTTTGGATGATTTATTTGTATTAACGATAGTGATGGTGTCGTTGCGAAAATCTAGTTTTGTGTTTGTATAAAATTAAATAAGAGCGTCCCGAATTTCTCAAAATGAATCGCAAAGCCGATTTATTTGTTCGCTGAGCCTGTCAATACGGATTATCCATTTTTGTTAATGAATTGGGTTCGACCATGATTGTGTTATTGATGCACAATATTCTGTGAATTTTCAGTTCCTATGATGTGCTATCTCGAAATGAAATTCAATTTCAAATCTTGTCTTAGATTTATTGGTAATCCTGGTACATCCGAATATCGAGATCCGGAATATCAAATTTGTGTGAATATCTTACTCAAACAAATTGAACTAATCCTTGTAGCACGTGTAGTATTATCTGTATTAAATCATCCCTAACATTTTAGTTCCACGCCGACTTAGATTATCAAGGTCGCGCAGTTTGCAGAAATATATTTCTCTACCGATAGTTTGTATATAAAATTGTCATGCAATCTCTACACATCACAATAAAAAATTTATTTGCACATTCCAATTCCTGGATACTTTCTATAAATCCCAACACTTTTAAAATAAAAAAAGAACGTTTTTTAAAGAACAAAGAAAAAAGAAAATTTTTTATATTTTTTAGAAATATTTCAAATTACATTTGCTTACAAATCTGCTTATTGACAAAATGTTTTGTATTTCAATCTCAATAAAATTTTCTATCTGCAGTATTGAATCAACAAATCTTCAACTACAAAGCGTGTAATTGTATCCATCTATTTTCTGAAGTTGTTCCAACCTTTTGTCACATGGTTGATATAACAGCGTAACGTCTCTGAATACATATATAACTCACACGAATATCGTTCAAATGTAACTCAACACCGTTAAAGCACTGGGGGCGTATATTTAGCTTGAAGTACGCGCGATTAAATGTCATTATTAAGGGAAAATCATCGGGGCGTAAAAGACTCGCGCACATGCAACTACGAACTATTACAATCAAGATAAAGGCGAATTGTTATGACGGCTTATGCAAGATTATGTCGCGCAATGATAACATCTGATTGTATCCAAATGTACCTTAACTTCGTACAACCACAAGCTCGTCACGTCTGTGGCTTTTGGAGAAAGCCAGCAATTTTTTACATAAAAATGCATTGAATTATGCCAAAAGAATATTGTATCCCATTTTATGCTCGTTTATTGTTTGAAATGTACAACTTGTTATACATTCAATTTAATGTTTAATTTTTCACAATATCATGTTTTCCAATTGAATGCATAACTTTTTACTCTTATATGCCTTTGTTAGAACAAATATTCATTCGGTAAGTTTGCATCTGTTTCAAAGAATTTTTTCAACGCGTTTAATGTTCAAAGTTTTCAATTCATAATGTATATATATTTCATTCTCACGGCACATGATTTAATGCTTTTCATAAAAAAATATTAATTTGTTGCAGTGCAATCCAAAGCTAGATTTGAATAGTCATTTCATGTTCTTTTTTCTACACTTTTTTCTCGTTGCAGTAACACTGCTGTACGTGACACTTTAACAAACCTGATAATAAATACTTTTTCTCTGAGTCTGTAATAATTTCATGATACAATCCAAGTTAACTCAGAGATAGTAAAACAGCGGTCATAAAATTATGGAAATTATAACCCCCTGTATTATAATTTACATGAGCTTTACAATATTTATTTTTTGTTGTATAAAAAGCTACTGAATCATTAAAGTGTAACACAAATCTATAGCAGTTCGGAGAAAATTTTACTGTCATTCCTGTGCATATAAATTAATATATTAACTAAGAGTATATATTTAGACAATCTTGAAAATCTTAAATAATAAACTTTATTTATAATTAATTATTATTAAACGCTTTTATTTAACTTACGAGCGTTAGCATCAAATCTTGTGACTCAAATTTTGAATTCAACAAAGTTGATTTTAAAATAATCACGATCTTTACAACAAAACGGTATTAAAAGGTTAAATAGTTGAATTATGCGTGCTGCTTTTTGTAGTATAATATTAGTTTTCATAATCCGTCGGTAATAAGATTCGGAATTGGAAAATTTTCAGGTGACCTCTGTACAAACTTTTTTATTTCATTTTATTTATTCTTTCTTATACAAATCCCTGGTAGTTGTTTTAATCCTTTTATAAAGTTGGACCAACGTACAAAATTAATCATAACTTTTTTCTCTGCGAAGCGTGCGCACAACTCTTTTGGTACAACGAACTTTGAAAACGCGAATTCTCATTTGCGCGCATACGTTGAACGCATTTTATTGGAACGACCATGCGAGGAACCAGACGAAACATCAAAAGAACTTCATTCGAACTTTAAAAAGAAGTAGAATTGCTTTTTAGAAGTGCAGTTTCAGTAATTTCCAAAACGGTGACTTGGAATTCTAATCGAGAACACCTTTCGTTTTCGTACTGTTGAAACAAGTGTAACAAGGATGAAATTAATGTTTGTGCAAGTTGTTTCAGGTATGTTTATGAAGACGTGTGTGCAAATGTACCGAGTTTGCAGAGGCAAATAAATATGTATACACATATAATCGTACCCATCTGGATATGTACGTCAGAAGTACTTTCTAAATGCAATAAAAAGTTACAAGAAACTTTTGGCACGTTTTCGGATGAAAATTGTTAGAACATTCTTCTTTATTGAAATGCAAAATATGTGATAATTATTGCTTTTAATGCGCTATACTTGTGAAACCATTACTGTGATTATGTTTGTAACTTGATATTAGTTATATTGGCGACCACAAAAGTATAATAAACCATAATAAAAAAATATAAATAAAAAAATGCAAACGTACGAGTCTCACAATAAAGGATTTGTTTTATCCATTTATTATGTTATAAATCCTAGTTTTACAATTTGTTGTAAGATACTGTTGTTTTTATGATAGCAAACTGACTAAAGAGAAAATAAATGAGAAAAAAAATTCAACAGGAAAACATTTAGTCTCGCAATATGAATTGCATAAGATATATGGAGATGTCATACGATTTTTTTTGTGTTGTTTTTATTTATGCATCTGTTATCTTTGTCATTTTTTGCATTTAAAATGGAATAATACTTTTGAAGAAAAATTGAAGGATTTGTAAAACATCGTTATTTCATTTCTTTTTTATTGATGACATTAAATGGCAAATAAATGCTACGTGTGTCACTTTGGAAATGAATCTGATAAAAATAAAACTGTCCGGGAAAAGAAAGTTCAGGTCTGATCAGACCTGGAAATAGTCCTGATTAGTTCAAAATATGTCAAATTTTATAAAATATAATATTTAAAATATGCCAAATTATATAAAATTTGTCATATTTTGACCTTATCAGGACTATTTCCAGGTTTGATCAGACCTGGACTTTTTTCCCGAGTATATTATTATTTGTAAAAATTTGTCGCAGTTATTGAAGTTCCTTTTTCTTTTTCTAAATCCACTTTGCATAGCATATAGTATTGACAGCAAGTTTTTTTTATTTTTAATTTATTTTATTAAAATAGTTCGAATTTAGAGAGTCTCAGAAAGAGACCGGTCGGCTCGTCATATTCAGCTCAGAAAGAGTTTTTCATGAGTGGGGCATAATATGAGATGAACGTGGAGAGTAAAATGGACTTTTAAATTAACTTTATAAATTATAATTTAAGCACTCCACAGCAACACCAGCTTGACCAAGGTTCCGAAAGGCTCTGACCGACTACGATAGTTCTTTTTGCTATATTTTTCTTAAATTCGAATCATTAGTAACGGCCACTCACGTGTGCCACTCATTCGGTTATTGTCATCCCAAAATTTTAATATTTTAAATTAGTTTTTTTCAATTATTCATCACATTGTTTTACGAATTTTATAAATTTTGACTCTCCAGTTTTTACATATTCATCTCGATTCTTTTTTTTCTAAAATTGATTTTGAATAAACTCAATAGTCGATTGTAATTTTCGTATTATAATTTCAAACTGTTGTCCGTTAGTTTGACCCTTTAAATAGAGTTTTAGGTTCTGCTGCCGTGGTTAGACGGTGAAGGTCGAAACGCCCAACAATCAATTTTTTTTTAATTATAAAAATTAATTTTTTAACACTGACCCCGTTGCAAGGTTAATACAATTCTCTAATTATTTTTACAACGCATAGAATTTATTTTTCATATACGAAAAATGTTAATTTTTTAATATTAATTAAAATATATTACCGTTTTACCACGAAATAATTATCGCTGACCACAAAGTTAATACTGAAGTTCACAAGAAAGAGTTTAATTGCACCAAAAGTTAGCAGAAACAGAAAAAAATTAATTAATCGTCCAAATAATCTTGAAACGTTTTTCAAGACTAACAAAAATATCGAGCGAAAATTAGACAGAGTAATTCCACCAGAGACAAACTGAAGAAATCAATTTGCTCGACTGAAATTGTAATCCACTTAAGAAAACAATGCGTCATTATAATTACCACACACAATCATAATGTTCGGGATATTTAGGTCTTTGAAGAAGGATAAAAACCACTTATATTCTTACCGACAAATTAGCGAGAATTTGAATAGACAAAAGAGATCAGAGGAACCTTATTTTTATTGCCGGCAGTTTTAATTAACTCGTATGAGTTTCAAGAGAAAAAGAAAAAAAAGCGTTTGATCCAAAAAGTTGTAACAATGAATTCTGCGATTTGAAGTGCTTTTATTCGTCTAGCACGTTTGCAAAGTCTTGAATATAATTATTCGGCGAATAATTTTTGCTCGCTTTGACTGTGAGTGATCGCAAGGTAATTTGTAAATCAATACAGTTACTCAAAACAGTAAATCAACACACTGATTTCAGGCCATACAAATATAATGGTTGAATCGACAAAACAGTTTTCTAAATCAAAATGAATCAATTAAAATCGGGCCATCAAGTAGCAACCATTTTGCAATAATATTAAAAAAAACGTCGTATTATTCGTTCGGTTGTAAACTGAACATGCTAGAATCATGCTTCATGATTGCATACAATTGCCTTTACGATTTAGTTGTTTAATTTAACTTTTACTTATAGAATACTCAACAATTATTGAAAATCAATTATCAGTGATAATTTATCACATCGCTAAACACGAATTCACAATAAACGTATAGATTCGCATCTGTTATGAAAATCAATTAGCTCAAAACAGTCATACAATATCATAACCATTGTGCGACTGTTTCGGTTTTGAACAATCGTTGACGATTGCAAATAATTATGAATATCCTTGTGAGAAATTATTTTTCGTGATGTAGAATAATAATAATTTAATATCGTAATGAGTAGAAAACTGTCTAATAATATATTGATATGTAGCGTGCATGTCAATGTATCTCCTTGCAACCGAAACTGATAATAGAAATGAACGGAAACGGTTTACTCACGAGATGTGAATCTCTGGTGGTAAAGGTGATGGGATCGGAAGCCCTGGGCTCTCGACAATGAAACTCGAGTTTGCCCCATGCCGAGACGCCCGTTGCACCGTTGCGCGCCGCCTCGATCAACTCCATTTTTACATCCTTCGCTGCAAATTCCACCTGCAAAGCACAAGTACCATTGCAATTAATTATGAGATGCTGTACAAATTTATTTGTGATGCTTCGCCGCCGACTGTCGCTGAATATTGATATTATCGATCAAAAATGTTTTCCTCGCTCTCAACGCGGCGAACGGCAGATGAAAATTTACGACAATTTTAGTTTTCTATTGAAGCATCGTTCCGCTGCGGAAATTAAGATTCGCGAATAAGCGGTGCGAAGCTCTATCTAAGTTCTTTAAATTTGATAAAAAAGCGCCATTTCAAATTTATTAATATTTTATCAACGTGAATAATCGTTTGTAGTGAAAATAAAAGCATGAACGAGAAAATTGAAATGTAAATTGGATGGTACGATTTTAAATTAAATTACGGCGGTAGATGCACGATAAAGGGACTCTGGATGAAAAGAGCTGAAAAGACAATCTATTGATGCATGACATTGATTAAAGAAATAGAATTTGAATATTATAAGTTATTCATTCAGTTTTTCTTTGGTCTATGGCACTTAATTACCATATTGAAATATATACGGTCTTTCGTTACATTTTTAATAACTTTTATTCTATCTTCTAGCATGTGTCATTTGCTTTCAATTTTTCTGGTCTCAATTTGAAATTTTTTATCATTGAAAAATTTTAACTTTCCATAATTTATAAAGAGAATTTATAATACATTTTTATTCGTTATATTCGATAAAACAGGTTATCCGGTACTTCACCACAGTACATTTTTTTTATATTCTTCTTGGCTCAATTTCATTTATTTAAAGAAGATTTGTCGTTTCACAAAGCATAATACTTTTTATGAAACCAACATGGTATAAAAACATGGTATTTTAAATTACGACAATTTTTAGAAATTTTGAAAACTTGTTTTAAACATACTCACGTTAATTTAAGATACTTTTTAAAAATTAGATTTGAATTACCTCAAAATCAGACTTTGGGATATAAATATCGAATAAATTAAAACTTGGATTATTATAATCTGAATGTCAATTATTTCTATCAATCAAATCAATAAAAATCATACAAGAAATAAGCAAGAATTCATTTGTTTGAGTAATGTTGTCGTAGGTCAACAATATAAATCTTCTAGTCAGTAAATTAATGTTGCATAAGTAGTACAGGTCGACATTATATGGTTTCATGCATACAGTAGTGGAAACCGTAATCAGTTCAATGTACGAGTAATCGCTGTTATTTTGAATAATAATTCTACTTGGACTTGTATCAAGTTACATTTGCTAAATTTTCTCAATTATTGACCACAAACTAATTGAACATTGAAAAGATTGTATTTGGTGATAAAATTGTATTATTCCAGCCCTAAATAAAATACATATATCAATGGATTTCTTATACTAAATAATGTTTATACTTATTTAAGTATGTCAAATCATGACTGTGCATTAAAAAAAGTTTATTAATTAATTAGTAACAAAAAAAGTAAAAGAATGCACCAGGTCTTCTTATTACCACGAAATGAAATTCTAACACATTCGTATTCAAATTCATGCAGAGATAAATTCTTCGGAACGATTTATTTCATGTCAAACTTTCTTGAAGCAGACTTTTCATTACTCGGCGAATGCGCGTCCCCACATAAGTTTATTAATTCATCAAATTCTATCTCCATAAACAGTCCTCGAAATTTTCACGAGATCTCTGTCGTTGCCACAAAGATTATCATAAAATCACAATTAAATAGTCGTGTCATCCCAGGAAACCTTACAATTTGTAAAAGTTCAACTCTCAAAGTGAGATGATTTTTTCTAAAATAGTTTTTCCTGCGGAAAATCGCGGGAATAACTTTCTCGCTGCGACGTCCTTGCTTTAATGTAAAATTTGCTTGAAAAATTTGCCCGCAGTTAATATTGATCTTGTTTTGGGACATTCTAGACTTTTTATTTACTTGGATCTCAAGAGGATGATTTTTTTCCACCCTAGCACAAATATCACGAAGTTCAGATACGATCTAATTTTTACTATAAATAACAACTTTTTTTTTTCGAAGTATGTGGGGATTTTTTGTTAGAATATAAAAAATGTCGCTGGTGGTTTGTTTTGTAAACTTTTCTATATTCTGTGGCTACACTTGGGTAACTTGCACAGCTAATAAAAGCTGCATTCAAAGCTACTCACTTTCCGAAGGCAGCCGACGAAGTTGTTGATTCCCTTAGCGCCCTGTAAAGCACGAGGATCTGCACCACCGCCGACAATGAGCCTATCGCTGGCCAATCGCGTGAAAGATCCAGCAGTGTGACCATGATCCGAGTAAATCCCATCAACAACTGCGAGTAACTGAAAGAAGAAAAAAATTCAGCTTAAGTTATTGATTTTCTAGCCATTACACGACATTAAATTTATATACTTCGTTCTTAAAATAATAATGGGCAATGTGAAAGTTACAGATATAAAAGTAATCAGGATTTCCAAAAATTCAAAACTCGTTTTCGTTTTCGAACGTAACGTTTTTATGGTTTTACTGCTTCATAACTGAAGTGTTAAATGAGAAACTTTGTGAAATAAACTTAACCCTACAGAGTTATAACGATTTTTTTTATTTGCATCGTTTTTTTGAATAGAATAAGAATATATGGGAAGTAAAAGTTTTTTATCAATAAAAAACAATATAAAATCAAAATTTTACAAAAAAAAAAAAAAAAAAAAAAAAATATAGGAAATTTTCATTTTTAGTAAAAATGTTGGAGTTCATATGGACCCCACAAAGTCATCTTTTTAGGGTTAGTACTCATAATTTCTTCACCAAGTATGTGTGGGTTTTTCTTTGAGTAGAAACCTATTCTATATTTTTTATGCGTACCTATGCTCTTTTATTTTAAAATCAAAAATCTGTATAAAATATTTTTATCTTACCAACAGAACTTTGTTCATCCAATTTTAATCTAAGTATTGCGTAAATAGAAGATAAAAGAAGTAATCAAATTTTGATCATCCAGATAAATGGATGATCAAGAAACAGATAAGTTACATACTAAACTTTATTGTAAAGCAGAATTTCTGCAATAGGGTCATGCATGCACTATGTCCTTTTCAATCTAGTCTTGTTTCGATCGAATAGCACAAGATGGTTATACGACTCACGAAATTTATTGCAAAAATTGGAGACATTTTGTCTCAGTAAAAGAGAAGATCTAAGCTCATCCTAAGGTTTTCTAGTCCTTGTATACCAATTTTGTTACATTTTACTCTGCCAACCAGTACTTTTTTTGTCGTTTTCTTGCTCTTATTTACATTGCTCGCCGGGGACAAATTATTTGGAAGTATTTTTTTACATAAATTTCGTGTCCTTAATTGCTGGACAGATAATAATTCATGAGCTCAAGCAGTCTCATTCCTTTGCAACTTTTGTATTTATTCATGATCCCAACGGGATACATTATATCATTACTTTTAATCGTACAATATTTTGTCTATATTTTCTGGCAAATTTATGTTTCCATCTAATTACGTTGAACGAACATAATATTTTGTTACATTAATATATTTGATATTTCAATTTAACTATCGTGTGTATTCAAAATGAACAGGACTTCCAAAGTTGCTGAGCTCTATCATTATCAATTACAATTAATTAAAATGTATTCAGAAGATAGCGTAACGACTTTGAATGCGTTTACAAACTTTTGTAAATAGTTTCAAATTATAGAGACTTTCATTAGTACGGAAAATACCCAAATTGCGAATGCTTGAAAGTCATTAAAAATTGCATTTCCCGTCTACATTTGTTGCGTTGTAAATTAATACATTTTCAATCTTAAGTTTGGAATTCGATCAATTAATCACGAAAGCAACCATCAAACAATTTCAGTGGAAATTTTACCACGCTTCCTTTATCAATAGAATTTTCACAAAAAAATTACCGATATGATTTAGAAGCAAGTAATAAATCACAGTGGGTGCAAAAGAAGAAAAACAGCTATCGATAAAACGAAGAGAATAAAAATTATGTAAAAAAGTTATCAGGAAGAATGGATTGAACAAATAAGTGCACAAATTCTGTTTGATTGTGGCTCTTGCAGGAAAGTCGCGCAAATGTTGAAGCCATCATCTTCATCATCGTCGAAGCCGTTAGTCTTGGTTAATCAGCGAGTTGAAGAGTGAAACTCATGAGTGTAATGGGGTGCGTCTTTGTTAAGGAAGATTCGTTTTTCTTAGAACGGGAATTCCGACCGCGATAGCTAGGTTGGCTCTGAACCGTTGAGGCATTTCACCGTAGCAATAAAGTAAGTCGGCATTCGGACAACCGTCGATGGTTGAGACCATTACGTCTTTTCCAGGGCGTCGATAGTCGTTATCTCGGCTTACTTCCGTTTGCTCATCCTCCTTTCCAAGCTTCTTCGCTTCATCCTCTCGAGGCGCGCGAATCCCATAGGATGGAGGAGACCTTATCCGCCGAGTGCCAACTTACCAAACGTTATCCCGAGTCATGTTTTTACAGAACAAATGGTTCCCACTCCTACCGTAAACTATCGTGCGAAGTAATTATTACGATGAAATTAAGAGATGCTTGTACTAATAAAAGTCTTTGCCACAATTCCAACTTATCTGAGTAATGAATCGGTACTCGTATAACCGTAGCAGCGACATCACTAACTTTTGTCATTAACTTATTTTATTACCAATTTTTCAAATTTATAATGTCAGAAAATTTTCAATTCAAGATTATTGTAAATTTCATTACTACAACTCTCATGTCCCAGCATAACTTTCTTTTGTATTATGCACGTTATTTTTAAATTGTATATTGTCAAATTTCAATTATATAAATTAACGCTAAGATCTTGTGAAAACTCAAATTATGTTCTGTGTTTATTTTTCATCATATTTTTAAGTTTTAAGTTTCATTTTTATCAATCTAATTGACTCAGCTTAGAATGGAGATAAAAATATTACAAAAATATATGAATCAATCAATGAATTTTTTAAGTAAAAATGAGAATCGATTATATAATTTCAAATTTTTTATTGCATTTAGATTTTCATTTGAAAACTTTGTGTTATTATTGACTTTTTCTACTATTTGAAGTAAATTTAATCAGTTATTGAATTTGTATCATGGTATCATTGTATCATGGTACAAATTAACATTGAAGCTCTGAGTTAACAGCGAAGTAAAGTCAGTTATAAATATCAATTCTACGTGAACAATCAATTTGCTACTTGAATTGTTACTACCAATTTGAATGCAGTATCAGAGATGAAAAGATGTTTTGTTTTAATCGTCGTTAAATTGGATGGCAATATTTTCTAACCAATTTCAATACCAGAGTGTAAATAATTACTTTCACTTCGTTGATTATGCAAGGCTTTCATTAAAAAAATCGTTGTAAATAAAATCTCTCGTTTACGGAAAAATCTTATTAAGGGTGCGCAAATCCTCTTTTGACATGTACCATTATTTTGTGGTTTTCATCACAGCGACAATTTTTTGTACCACAAGACCAAAATCAATGTTTACTAAACACTAAAGCAAGAAGATAAAAGACAATCAACTTTCATGAATTGAAATAAAAATTGCAAGCAGCAGTTTCAACATAAGAACCATCTAATTAAAAATGTGACTTTCAATTGTGAGTGCCAAAGAAGATGAGAAAATAAGCTTTCTCATCATAACAGGAAGATGAATAAAATATTTTATCTTGGTATCGATTCGAGTAAACGAGTATTCAGACTTTGCATACCAGTAGAACATTTCATCAAGATTCGATAAGAAAGTTATTTGGAAAAATCTTGCAAGATTCTTTTCTTTTGACACAGTTAAAAGAATATATGAATCAATGACGACGATTACAATATTTTCTTTCAATATGTTTTCTCGTTTCAGACAGTATAAAGGGTTCACTTTCATTTATGATAATTATTGAATCTAGATGCAATGTGGCATGTAATAATAAAAATGGGCTTTCATTCTGCGAAAAATGGAAAAATGTCTAAAGTGTGACTTGAATGGTAGAACTGTGTCAAATAGATGATTTCAGAATCGAGATTTTGAGATATACGTTTTTATCTTCATAAGTTGTGAATCCATACTAATGTTAGTTTTGTCAGTTGATCGGTTGCTTTCGTGATTAAATAGAATTTAACTTTTGCTCATTGGTTTAGATGAAATCAAAGATGATTCGCCAGACTTTTGTATCGTTAAAGCACGTTGCTTGAGACAAAGAAAAAAGGAAAAGTTGAAGTTGCCGTTTGAATAGCAATTGGCGTTAATTAATTCGGTCTAGAGTGAAATTTACAGAATGGCATGGCATACCCTTTTGAACATGAGGGTACTAATTTCAATACTGAGTGAAAAGTAAAAAGAATTGTGTAACTCACCCTACAAAAAGATGTGATCGTAGAAATCTGGAAAATTACAAAAAGGCCATTAATTTATATTTTATTTCAATATATAACAAATTAAAAATTACTAACATCAATGTCAATTAAAAAATTTATTTTGTTGACGAATTTAGTGAAACTAAAGTGTATAAATCTGATTTGATAGTTTTGCAAAAAACATTTTCAATTGTTGAATACTTTTCCAATTTTGTTTTTGCTTACCCTGATGATAACCACCATTTATGTAAATGATTTACATAAAATTTGAGTAAATGTAACTCCTCATCGTGCTGCATTATTCACATAAATCGTTTCGTAAAATTCAAAAAATTTTGTTGCTTGTATAAAATTTATGTAAATAATGCAGGACAATGCGGAGTTAGATTTGCATAAATTTTTTGTATAGCTTTTATGTAAAGTTTACACAAAATTTACATAAATCTGGCTATCAGGGTAGATGAAACATATCAAAACATAGAAATGATATGAAACTTTTGCGTTAATATCTAACTTAAAATTCAATTAAAATTGCTGTAACCAGTATTATAACACTTTGTTAAAAACTGTTAAAATGTTTAATTTTCCAGTTGAATTTGTTGATGAAGGCATATCGCAAATACGGTTTAATTTTCTAATGGATATGATTTCAATTACTTGATTAGAGTTATTGTATCATGTACGGATTATGTAAAGTTAATGCATATATAATGTTGAAGAAATATGTTGGATAATTACGATATTAACAGACTTCCATTTTAATAAACCAAGTGGAAAATTAGATTAAACAGTTAGTAACATGAAAAACTTGATTGATGGAGCTGAATCGTTGGTTGCAATATCATACACGAATGCTTTGAAGCACTTTGTTATGAGTATTTGCAAAATAAAGGATAATACTAATGACAGTTTACTATTATAACACTAAGAATATTGATTCCATGCAAATAAGTGAAATCAAATTATGCAAAATGTAAAATTACCTCCTGGACTTGTCTCTGTACAAGAACTTTGTGCCACTGATTGTCGTCGAATCGTAATCTTGCTGGTTTTACTTGTAGTTCTAGTATCCCTTTCGCTAACGTCATACCAACAAATACACCCCCATCTTTTACAGAAATAACGAGGTAGTCTCCGTCTTGTCCTATAACGACAAAAGAAAATGATCAATTTCACTAATCATATATTCATCTGTTGTTTATTAATTGAGCTTCAGTTAATGTGAATAAGAGTTATATGATAGACTATTTATTGTTTTCGTAACATTTGTATTCTTCGTTGATTAAATGTACCGCCACCCATGGAATACGTATTCTGCATGCGTGTATATTTTTATTCTCTGAGTGTTTCCAAGTAAAATAAAATCTTACTCACCAGAATAAAATAAAAGTCCATTTGACTGTCTCGTTTTGAATTGCAAGCTTATACTTTCTTGAGTACTAAAGACCGGGTCTCCTTTGCTCAAATCTATCGTCAAGTATTCTGTACCTCTAAACGATGCTTCCGACGGAGCTTTATCTGAAAAAGAAATTTCTCTTCTATACAACTTTTTTCTTATGTTATTACTTTTTCATAAATTTTGAAAATTTGTTGATAATAATCCTCATTATCAATTATTTTTATTAAATTAAAATTAAGGGAATCATCATATTTTTTGAATAATAATTTGAAAATAATTAATTAACAAAAGTAGCTAATGTGCAATCAGAAGGTTCAAACGATTTAGATTTAATTTATCCATTTATTTAAATAGGTCATGTTAATTTCATGCATGATGAAAGTCACATTTTTAAAAATTTATATAAAAAATACCCAAGTAAAAATATGTATACTGGTCTATAAATAGGACATATATGGGACATATATGTATTCAAACGCATATATGGCCCATTTATGAATACATTTATGTGGCACACATGACACGTATATGGATACATATATGCCCCATAAACGGCACATAAATGAATTTTGTTATATCGATTGCCATATATGTCACATATATGGAATCATATTTGCCTCATAAATGGCACATAGATAGTTTTTTTACTTTTATCGCCATATATGCCACATAAACGTAAGTTTACAGACATAATTGTATATTGAAGTGATTACCAACTTATTAGTAAGTCGAATATGTATCTAGTCCAGATAGATGAACACAATAAACGCAATTATTGCTCACCTTTATGCTCCCAAATTAATTTTATTAATAAAACACAATTCTATTTTATATTATCAATTTCTGTATCATTCGCGCTATAAATTCAAAAATACTATCTGAAAAGGTTAATATTAAAATGTTCTGATCAATTTAATTAATTTCCCATATCATTCAAAAGATTTAAGAAACTCTTTTTTGTTTTGTAAGTAAAAAAGTATAAATTTTCGGATAAATCAGATTTCGATCATATATGTGTCATTTATGGAATATATATGAGGAATAAATAGCAACAAATATGGGACATATGTGGACCATATATGGTTGCGTAAATAGGACATAAATGGAGCATATATGTGGTCATTTATGTACTATATGTCTCATGTATGTTGCCATTTATATCCCATATATGTCAACATACATGGGCCATGAATGGTATCTATATACGGCCCATAAATGGAGCCATATATGAATTTTTACTTGGGTATTGACAGATTATGATAGCTTTAGTGGATTATTTAAATATTTGTTCAAACGACTGAATTTTTTTCTGCCTAACCAATAAATCAGTAAATTCATATAGCCTTCACACTAATTCACTCAAATCAAAACATGTTAGAGGGTAATTACTTTCTAGTTAATCCTATACATTTCCACATAGTATCACCGAGATTTTATCAGAATTCACATCAATGAAAACTTAAATTGTTACGTAACTAATTTTCAAAAATACTTCTAACGGAATCCGAATACTGAGATTCATATCTTCTAATTTTTGAGACAGTAAACTATGTTATTCTAGTGTATAATATTCGTCATTTATATGATCTATTTATACTGTTATTCTTACTACTTTTGTATACTTGAATGGAGTAAGGCGAAGTAACAATGATCAGTCTTAAAAGGTATGTAATAAAATTGTAATCAAATTTATGCAAATGGAAGAAATGTGTCCTTGTCTTTTAGTTCCATTTTTATCTAATCTACACCAAGAAAAATTTCCTGTAGTAATAACAGGAATTCCTGTAAATGAAATAGGAATTCTATGCTAATATTGTATCAACACATTTTTATGTTGTTGTAATAAATTGTATTATGCTTTCAAATTTCGTGTTAAATGGACAATTCTTTTCTATCCCAATTAGAGGAATCTTCTGCTCAAATGGCAGAAATATATTTTTGATAAAAAGAGAATGAAATTTACGTAAAAACGGCAGTTGTGTTTACATAGCACGGAAAATTAACATAAAATTTCCTGTTAAAAAGCAGGGTTATTTTTTTCGGTGTATATTATCTACTTATTTATTTTAGTTAATCGAAAATGCTATAAGGACATTGCGAATAAAGGTTTGTATATCAAATATCGTGAAATAAACATTAACAGAACCTTTATTCTGTCAGAATAAAGTAAATATTTTTGTTGATATAATTCGTGACATGATACGAAGTCCTTTTTCAGATGCAAATTTTCACCCGATGAACTATAAAATGTGTACAGACTTCTTTGTTCTGTATATATAATAAATATACTATGTAATATATTTAAAAAAATATAATTAACAAGATGAAAATGTTTTTTCGTGTTACCTTAAATGTGTACTGACTCCTTGACAACCTTTTTCTTTTTACTTTTTAAAATAATTAAAGCTGATCATTTTCACCCCACCTGACTCTATAGTCAAAAAGAATATTATTCTATTATATTCTAAGACATTTTTAATAACACAAAATTACCCTTCCCACTTAATTCGCCGGTTAAAAATATAGTTAAAATCGTTACATAATGAACACAGTTTTGAACAAAAAATTGACAGGCATGAATGGAATTCGGTATTGTTAGTTTGATGCATCACGTCAACTTCAATGTTGTATAAAAAGAGATAAATGTCAAAAAATCGAAAAAATTTGTCTTAAATCATAGAGTTTTTCATAAGATTTTAATTTTTAACACCATACGTTAACGCGTCGTATAATATGAACTACATCATTAGAGAAGTTTGTGAATTTTTCTTTATCAGATGAATTTTTGCAATTTAATACAAATAATTAGATTAAATTGAACGTAGTAGGTAGTACGAATAGTACGTAGTCTAAATCAGTAGGGTAATGGGTAAATAAGTAAATGATTAATGATTATGAAATGTATACAATTAATCGACGACGTTACGTGTTCACTTCATATAGACTACACGGAAAGAAATGAAGGAGTAATTTTTACTAAGTTTCGCAGTAAAAGTGTGATTGAAATATTAAACATAATAAATTACTAGTCCAATTTGTGAATTTTATTTTGAAATCACAATTTTGAAAAATTTTAATTTGTTATGGAATGTCATGTTGAATTTTATAATGGCAATAAAATATTTCGAATTATTTTTATTACAACATTGTAAGTTTATTATATTATTTATTTTTATTTTCATTTGTTTATGAGATTTTATTCAATCATTTATTCAAGTTTAAGATCGACGAATTTTGAACTCCGGCCTCTCGCAGCCTCTCATCCCCCTCGATCGTTCTCGGCACCGAGCTGTTGGACCTAATGGAGTTAGGCGACATAGAGCGCCTACATACGTAAGATGCAATATGCGCGCGCACGATCTAAAAATTGTTCCAGATAATAAAATTTATAAAAATTTCTTAAAATTTGCTTAAGAAATTTTCACGCCTCTATTATATTTTTTATCACTTTCTTCAAAAATATTATGTAGTAGGCAGTCTTGTCACAAGATTCCTCGATATCCTAGTAAATATTAGTGGGTCATTTCTTTCCGTGTACAAAAATGTCATATAGTCTGTAATGCAGTAGGATTATAATTAAACGGGAACATGCATTTGACGAACTGGCATAAAGTACACGTATTGTATGCTTTCAACACGACTAGATGCTTTTGCTTGATTCTGGCCAATCTTTATTAAAATGCCTGTTACATTGAGCTGAAAGATTACATATAGAATCCTTCGATGAATTTTCCAATAAGCCTTGTTGGTGTCCTATCTTTTACTGTGAGTAGACTCATCACCTATTGTGATTCTTCTCCTTTCCGGTTTTCTCGTTATATTTTTTCATTTTTCTATTGTTGCCAAACAGCCAAACAAAAGTGCATCTCAGCCGGAACGAAACTCTAGCGAGGAGACATAATGGTTTTGGCAAACGACCAATTCGGTTCTTGCAAATCTTTGATAGTCCATGAACCTTCTCTGTGAATACATTTTGAATCTGTTATCGAGCTTAATAGCATGCAATTAATTTTAATTACACTTACACTCACTTTTAACCAAAATTATCGTCCAGTATAACCGAGAATTCAATGAACTTGACGACCGGAGCGCAACTGTTAAATAATTATGCTCATCAATCAAACTGATTGATTAAAATTTTCGCCCGCAGATCCGGCTCGAAGGACTTCCACTTAGAGTTGCGGATGCGTTCGTAACCTGATGTTTTTTCACTCTTAAATTATGAGTATGAAAATTTGTTTCGTGTCGTTCTTTGCTGAACATTGAGAAGATTTCTTCAATAAACATTTCTGAACTAAAGCAACGCGCAATGTCGAAGTTCATCTTTGAGATGTTTATTAAGAAGTCGTTCTTGGAATAGGCCCTGATACATCACATGTACACACAAAATGAAATCTTAAGCAAATTATTGACGAACTAAAAAAGTTGAAAAAAAAAATTATAAGCCTTTTTTGGTTCTTTGTCACGTATTCAATGAAGATAAATAATTATAATAATAAAAACCTGATGATATTCACATGGTAAATTCGTCTCATATTTTTTTCGAGACCGATGCTTTGTACGAGCTTGTCTCTCGCACATTTCTATTGAAATTCAGGTCGAAGTTTAACGCGAATGGGTGTATTTAAGTCTAAATATGAGAAGAAGCCAAGCATGGTGCATCATACCAATGTTTATGCATGAGATAATCTATCAAATAAGTGCATATGATTTAGCTCAAAAGTGAGTTTAATAGAGTTATAGCAACAATTACTATTTGCCGTAACATTGCGAGAATAAGCTATTGAAATAAAGATAGACAATTTATAAAATCTTTTTGTCAATAATATACCAAGTCGAGCTGAAAAGATTCTAGGTAAGGATAACATTGAATTATGACGGACAGCTCGTATCATCTGCTACTTGGATCTAATGGGTGCCAAGCTACAGCGTACAGATTTCTCTAAATGCAACGACAAACGTTTAGTTTATGAAAGTTGGAGAGTGACTCGAATTAATATTTCCCGCTAAGAGAAATATCAGTAAAACATGACGCGCCGTTTTAATTGTACGTGAATATTTTTTGTGCACGATAATAATTATTGTTCTTACAAAAAAAAGGACTTATGTAAGCGGACGTAAAAACTAAGTATTTTATTCAAAGTGCAGCTTGAGGTACTTGATGTGAATTCCAGGCTTAATAAAGTTTAAACGAGTAACTCACTGTAATCCCATGCCCAGTAATCAGCGGCACCCGCCGTAGGTAGAACCGTACTCCATGCTTCTTTACGCGCGACAAGGACAAACAAAGAAAAACAATGTTGAAAGAAACAAAACCATGCTAATTACAGCACTATTTACGGAAATATTGTGTTTCGATAAGCGTTAAATTGTATTAATCGATTGCTCGCATTTTTTTATGTTATTGCGCATTCATTCAGACTAACGTATCAGGCGTGCCGTGTTTATGCGCTATTCAGAGAGCTGTCTACATTGGCAAAGTCATGAGATTCGACATATTGCCGACGGAAATTCTTTGATCAATTTCGAAGCATCTGTACTCATGTGATTTAATCGGCTTGCTCATTGATAATGGTATTTTCTGTTGAATACTAATGACCTTTGTTGTTGTTATTCCAAATATGTTTCCAAGTCAGAGTCAAAGAGCTCAACAATAATGATGTTGAAATGATTTCCGTTACCAAATTTTAACCCTCCATCGGTATCGTTCTCGAAAGTTGCGAGTTTTCCGCATATTATTTAACAATTATTATTTTTGCTTATATTGTGAAAATACATTTTTATAACTAAAAGAATTGTTTGCAACATCAATTTATGGAAAAAGATCAATTTCAATCGAATTAATTTAACATTTTTTTGATGAGATAACCTCAAAATGTAGAAATTTTTAAAATGAATTTGGTAACGTAGTGAGGACGGCTCCACTTTTTTGATGTTTTTGTTACTATTGCTTCAAATCATACAAATACCAAACAATTTAATTTAGTTAAAATACTCATTATTTATTTAAAAATGTTGCTTCGGAAGTAACTGAAAATTTCAAATTAAGATATTAATTCAATTTGGAGTATATAAACAAAATATAAAACATCCAAGGGTCACGCCCATAGCGATACCAACGGAGGGTTAAACGTAAAATCATCACTGATAATTTGCAACTTTTTACATTTGGCTTGAAATTTACAATTCTCTCATTATTTTCCAAGCGATTTGATAAATCATGCACCATTTTTTATGAAATACCTAGAAATAAGTACTGTTCAATTTTGCCATTTATAATATATGATATAAGCAAATATTTGAGAGATGCCTCAAAAAATTTCGTAAATGATATCGCTATTAATGGAAGTCGAAAAGCTTGATATATTCACATTTGCGAATTAACAACAAAAATATGATGCATATACGTAACGCGGCATCATAATCCATGAAATACTGCGTTGAAAACAAAAGCGTTGAAAACAAATTTCACATATTATCACGTTAAAGTACAACAAAAACGCAAACGAATTGCAATAGCGACGGGACACAAAAAGCAATCGTTGGTCCAATATTTATTTTCATAGCATAAAAAAAGTGTGTTCGATTCGTTTTATCGGTCTAATTTTCGTTTCGCCTCTGCTTTTTTTTTTGTTTCTCGGTAGTTTTACTACTACAGTTATCGCGATAGTCATTCGCGTCGGTGCTTTTCGACGAGGCACGCCGTAATATGTGACCACCGGTGGAAAATGTTGAACAAGCGTTATTTATAGTTCTAATACCTTTCTCGCAGTAGATCCCTTCGTAATCACCGGAGCGACATTCGCAGATGGGTCCGTTGTCGGTTGAAATGCAAATCCCACCATGTTGACAGGGATCCCGGTTTTCGCAGGCGTCCGTTACATTGGCCGCTGTCATCATTGTGTTCCGCAAACTCTGTAACATTTAGGAAACTCTTATTTAAAGTTATCTTGTTTATGACAGTTTCAATTTAGTCATTTCAAATAATACTACTTTCGTCAAACTTGCTCTGAATAACTTCAAAAACTGGCAACACAAAAAGTATTCTATTGTCGCTGCTTAAACGAAAGCAGCTGTTATAACACGTATGTTCTCGTCATATATGACGAGAAATTCTTAAATTCGGTACACTGAGTAAGGTAAGCGGGTGAGTTGTTTACAGCAAATGACCGAGTCGTGTCTTGACAAGGTTAGATCGTTTGTTAAAAATGACTCGCTAGTTTTTGCATACTAGATAATAGCTTTTTTATTACACGTTATTATTTAAACAAATGAGTCCTAAATGTTTCATCTTTCAAAATGTTTAATCTTTTGTTCAACAAGTCTGTAACGAAATTTGTTTTTAACTTCCAATATTACAATATTAAAGAATGAATGAAGTGAAAATTAGATTTTCGAATATTACGACCCAGTGAACATTTTATTAGCTGGAGATAGAACTTTTCACATGGTACAGTTCCATTTAGAAAGCTTTTGCTTGCAGTGTACTGCGTATATGATAAAAGATTCTAGGCACGCTAAAGTGTTAGTCTGGAAGTTCCATGTGACCTATCACTCCTTTTTTCAGATTCACACCGCGTCAGGACAATCGATA
The DNA here is from genome assembly GCA_030522925.1 of Trissolcus japonicus. Classification (NCBI taxonomy): domain Eukaryota; kingdom Metazoa; phylum Arthropoda; class Insecta; order Hymenoptera; family Scelionidae; genus Trissolcus; species Trissolcus japonicus. The sequence goes on from JAPYZS010000520.1 coordinate 37,958, forward strand.
TAGCACCACCGTTTCTCGAAAAGCTATTGGAAGGAATGCCACTGGAGTTGTCCCTTCAAGCTTATTGAACGGCCCGACGGTTTTATACAATCCTCAATGAGACACCATAGCGTTTGTGTAATTTCTAAAAAAAAAGGTTTGGCATATACGTTTTACCTTCTGTCATGACAATTGTGCAAGCCTGATAATGTGCAATTGTTTATCCAGTATATGTGAAATACACTATGTACTGTACCACTCAAATATAAATGAAAAGAAATGAAGCAGTAATTTTGACTAGTATACTAAAGAATCTTTACTAGTTTCTAAGAAACTAGTAAAAATTACTGCTCCATTTCTTTGCTTGTATTGAGAGTAAAAGCAATAGTGCGATTTCCCTGAAAACTTACTTCACAGAAAGAAAAGTTTAAGCCGGTAAGAATGTAGTTTTACAAGTACCGAATTTGATTCAGTTTGTACCGCACAGCTGCAACAAACTGGCCACCTGATTTCGTGCCCCGCGAGTGATGCCCACCGGCGACACGAGTACCTGAACGGGACAGTATCCCTGACCAGCAACATCATGGCAACCACGATGCTAACGGCGCATTGGCTTCGGGCCGATTTCCCAACCCCGGTGTGTTTATTGCGCAATGGTTTACTTGCTTCCCATTTCCACCCGCAGCCCGGTGGCAAGTTCCGATCTCTCTCTCTTTCAAATAGCCCGATTTTCTAGTTTTTTCATGTAACATAGTGGTTTTATTGTTTTGATTATTGAGTTAAGTGCAAGGGTAACTCAACAAAATTCATCTCGTTGTTTAATTTAGTTTTCACGCATAACTGACTGCTTTAAATCCACACGAGCTGCGCTTTGCTCACGTTTGATATGATGTAGTCCACTTCACTTGGTTACTTCTTTGTGCCCTGCCCGTTCCTTGTAGTTAAGCATGCTGGTTTGAGCCCAGCTTTCTCTTTTCATTATTAAGTGGCCAGGCGGGCTAAGTAATTCATTTTCTATCGCGCCAGGTCAGCAAACAACCGTAACCTTGGTCAACCAAAGAGCTGACCAATCAGAGGTCTGGGCAGACTGACCGACGATTGTTTTGTTTTTCAATTAACATTCAATGTGGGTGTTTTGATTTCATTGCTTTGTTTTCTTTCAAGCGACGTTTATTGTGATCGACGAAATATTGTATCTTAGAGTTAAGGAAAAAGAAACAAAATGTTAATATACTATTTCTTCATAGTTTTCATATTCATTTCGTAGGATTAGAAACTTTGCCAATGAACCATACACGCGACTTCAAAATCCAACTAGCTAGCTGAACCGAGATCCGTTTCCGAGCTCGAGAACCCGTATACTGAAAAAAATGCTACCTTGAATCAAGTATATTTAACTTGAATTGAGAAGTAAATATCCTCACATACATTTAAGAATATATATTCTTCATTCCAGTCAAAACAAGTTGACAAAAGTAAAAATAAAAACTTCATTCAAGTGAAATACACTTAATTTAAGTAGATTTTCACAAGTATATTATGTACTTGATGACAGTGTAATATTTTTTTTTCAGTGTAGAATAACCTCGGTCACTGGAAGTTAAGCGATCTGGCACCCAGATCAAGTCCCGAATAGCGAGTCGAACGAACTAGATGCGGCTGCCGCTGAGCAGCCACAACCCTAGTAATCAGCACCGTGTCACCATATAAAAAAATCCAGGACAAAATATCTCATTGTTACGATGCTTTAAAAACTGTGTCAAATCATCTTGTGCGACTGGATGTCTATTGCTTTGTTTCAGCGTGATAGCCGGACAATCAAACGAAGGTATTTTCAGTTTTATATCTATATTATTAAGAATAGTGACCAAGTAACGTTATTTTTATCGTCGAGTAATTCAACGTCAGTTTGATTAAGTAAACGTAAAATAAATAAAGCTTTACAAGTCACTTAGCTGTTTTATTGATTTCCGATAAAACACGAAAAGGCTGGCAAATATTTTGTCATTGCAATTCAAATGTGTATTTTAAATGTTCACATTTTCTACTTTTTTGTGACATTTTGGCATGGTTATCATTGACTAGTTTTACCAATATATTTGAAATCTTATCTGACAACCATCGTTGCATATCATTACTTCATGAATTTAACTTTTAATATTTACTACATATTGTACTTAACCACGCTATACAAATAAACATTGAACGTCAATAATTATTATGTTATTTTTTTGTCATATTATCGAAGTGCCATTTTTTCGCAGAGCCCAAAGCTCGTCTAGTATTTTAGTTCAATAAATAACACACGTGAATAACTAGTTTGTGCGTTTAAAATTGCTTTTTCTTGTGGAAATTTTTATGATTTCCATAATCTAATTTTTATTTTTTTTATTTCATTCAATTTCAATATAAAAACCAAATTGAAAGTTTTCAGAACATTTTCAGCTATATGGCAATTTCAAGTAGTGTATTATATGTATTCCAGTGGAGGTGGGACCCACAAATCATGAAAAATAGTGAGTGTTAAATTTTTATATGAACATTATGAATAATGTTTTTTAAACAATTTGTTTAGTTATACTTAGCGTTTATTTTAATGCGCTCGGTTAAAAGTGTCATGTGTGTTTTATGTTTTTTTCACCCATAAATTAAGTTTATAAGTGTCATTTATTATAGCTCAAAGTATATACGGACCCCGAACCACATATAGATGTACAGGTGAATGATATCTGTATATAGAATTTAAATGAGAAAAAAATGAAATGATGAAAGAGATATTTGATAATCATATATGTCATAATTATGTGATATAAGTTTATACATAATATAGATTTATGATAACAGGAATATAATAATTGATATTCATCTTACTGAAAAGTGGTATATTCTTGCAATAATATACAATATCGTTAACTACACTTTCGTTAAATTTTCATATTTTTTTAAACAGATTTTACTGTTATTTTAAATAGTATAATATGAGAGAATATGTTTGATTTTTTGTTCTTTCATATTCTTTTTTTCATTTTGAGTAAAATAGTATTAAGCTAAACTTGTTGAAGTCTGTCCCTTTTTTAACTGATGTTAATGTTATAAATATTAAATTTCAGAGCATTTAATCAAGAAAATCTTTACACTTTTCTCTCCATGTGGAAACTTTGAAATAATATTTTCTTCGCACGAGCCATTAAAATGTTGTACTATTGAAATTAATATAACTTGAACGAAACAATTAAGTTAGATAAAGAATGTGTATGAAAAGTGGCAAAACAAACAAGAAAATGAAGATACATTATATGCAGCGCGTCATTGCACCAGTTATTTGATGGTTTGACAATAAACTTTCGTGCAATTTCCTCGTAACTTTGTCAATTTCCAGGTCGCGACTATTCATTCACGCATGCTTCAGTTGCGCTGTACCCTAACGCGGCGTGAGAAACACACGTAAGTAGTACGCATACGAATGGCCTCATTTTCGTTAACACGTAACATTACACGATTTATTGTGTCAACGTGTCAGCGTGATTGCACGAAAAATATTTTGTTTTTGAATAACAGCTTATTTTAATTCGAAACAGCAGCATTAATTGTGCTTTCATTGTGGCAGCGTTGGATTAATGTTTGCTTGAATCACTTGAATCACTTGAATTTAGTTCGCGCAGATCTGAAGTGGTATACGATAAATGTTTGGACAGGACGCGACTGCGAAATGTTTCACAAATTAAATTGTATAAGTTTTGGCATTTGAACATTGAATTGCGTGTGATTCACATTCATGACGTATTTTTCGATCATATTTCATTAATGGAATTTCGTTGTTCGAAACGTCATAGACAGTAGGGAGGGGGGAGAGGGTTTGCAATTATATTGCGTTTACACATTGCACATACAAATAGGATATAACTCTCGTACATTTACGGATACAATGCTTCGTCGTGCAGTTAACGAACAAACGATTATATTATCAACGCTCCGGTTGATAATCGTTTTTCAAATGGTGCTTCTAGAAATACGATAATTTCGACTGCATTTATTTGTTGATAAGAAATTGTCTTGAGATGTTGATCAAGCCGACAAACTATAATTAATCTGCAAGTCAATTTGGCAGAACAAATTTTCGTACAGTTTACCATAATTATATGATAACGCGTTCGCAACAAACTTGCATGATTAAAACTATCACCGAGTATTTACTAAATCTGCGCATCAAATGGTACCTAAATCTCAAGATTTATGTAATTCAATCGAATTATTCACAAGAAAGATATATCTCTATTTGAATCGAAATATGTAGATGATATTGTATAATTACCCATTGACCGACTCAACACTGCAAAAAATGTGTTTCTAATTAAAACATTTCAGGGTACAGTTTTGAAACACGCGCTAAACATTTTATCCAAACATTTTAATCTATAAAGGTGTTTCATTTTGAAACACCTAACCTCAAAATGTATAACTGATCCTACAAGTGTTTTAATTTCTCGAAACGTTTTATTTTTAAATGTTCCCTGTAAAACACTTCTAAAATATAACAGAAAAGCCATTTAAACATTGAGTATGTGTTTTTTGTTTTATTTTAAAACACATCGACCAAAAACTTTTTGCAGTGAACTTCTTGTTCACAGTCCCCTAGTAAAAAAGATCATACATTGTCCATATATTATCAATATTTGATAAAATATTATTTCCAACAAATCATATATTGACCATGTATTGACAATAAATTATTATTACATTGTCAATATATTGACAATATTGTATATTGACCATATCTGTTTTCATATTTTCAAATATGAACAATATCTTGGCAATATATTAGCAATTTTCAAAAACAAATAATATATGGTCAATATATTGTCAATACATTGACAAAGTACTGATAATATATTGTCGATACATTGACAAAGTACTGATAATATATTGTCAATACATTGACAAAGTACTGATAATATATTGTCAATACATTGACAAAGTACTAATAATATATTTTCAATACATTGACAAAGTACTGATAATATATATATTGACAAAGTACCGATAATATATTGTCAATACATTGACAAAGTACTGATAATATATTGTCAATATATGGGCAATATATGTTTTGTGTATGGACAATGTATGATCCTTTTTACTCGGGTCGTGTACATAGGAAAGTAGTACGAATCGTTTAATTGATGTTAATTTTGTGTTCTAAGCAGTCAATTTGTAGGACCCAGCGGCTCACATGAATTGCGGTGAGTTTATTGACGAATGCTTCGCATGGTAAGTACATTTATGACTGATCGAACTGCGTGACTGATGGTGTGTGAAAGTGCTGCTACTTTAACCGCACGAAATTTTTACTGACGACCGATTTACAGTTCTTTACATGATAGCCGAGTGTACCGTTTCTATTTATATTCTGGAACGGTTGGCAAAGTCGTCATGTTTTGATGGATTGAAATTTCTAATACACATATTTTCGTTCACACTATCAACTTTACCACTTTCCATTTTAAATAATTATGATTATAAAAATGGACTAATTTTCCCGTTTGAAAATCTTTCATGTTTGTTATTTTCTGTTTTTTTTTTTTCGTAGAAATTATGCGATTTGATAGAATCACTGCAGAAATTTCTGATTTTAATGTGTGTTTGGAAGCACACTTATTATAGAATGTTTCATTTTGTATGCGTGTTTTACGTAGGATGTTTTTTCTAGGTAGAATTTTCAACTATTATACACTTCACGCAAAAAATTAAACAGTCATTTATGCATTGAAATGCATTCATAACTGACCCGCTTTGATAACTGAATTTTTGTGCGCATTATATTTTATTTGCCAAATTTAACAGTTTCCAAATTAATCTAACCTCAATTCAGCATATCTGTCCTTATCCGTAATCAATAAAATATTCGAACATGTTAGAAAACTGGGTCCAATATGCCTTTTTTTGCAAGTGTTTGAAACCTCAAATTGAAAGGCATTCGTAGAAATTTCTTCGTAAGCACTTCTTATATTTGTTTATATGGGAGATTTTATTTATTCATACGATGATCTGTGAAGCACGACGTAAGAGGTAGAGACGAATATCAGGGATCAAAGTAGTACGTTGTTGAAATTTCACATTGCAAGTTCTTAATACCTCACAAGTTTTCTCGACGAATGTCCTGAATCCGAAACTCCATTTTTCGAATATTGAGATCAACTTTAAAAAATAAAATATCTCGGCACAACAATTAGCGGGCACTTAAAAAAAGAACCAACGGCATACCCTCACAATCAGAAATGTATTCGCTAAAATATATTCATTTTATAGTCATTATTGCCGCTTTTTATGAATTTTGTATATAAAAAATATACTCCATATTGCCGCAATATATTTTATTTAGAAAAAAAAAATTTTTTTATATTGCCAAATAAATTTTTTTCCGTGAGGGTAACTTTGATGAATAGCATAGATAATAAGTGTTTTCGGGTTTTTCGTCAACATGTTAAAGTTTGAAATTGATATATTTCACTTTCAAAAACCCTGAGCACAATTAGTATATAATAAAATTATGCGAATAGTTTCGAGAATTTATTGTAAACGTGTGACGCAATACATTTAAGTTTTTCTTTGGCTCTAAGGAAATACTTGATCTTGCTCGAAACCATTTTTCGCGATACTTCAAATATTTTAAGAATTCGTTCATCGTGAACACGTGCATATAAAGTGACCCAGCCGATGTATAGTATCTACATAATGGAACCTATCGCAACGTTGGCGTTAAATGAAATATTCAGCAGATATCGATCTCTCCACACATTACTACCGCAGTTAATAAATCATGCAAGACTAAAACAATTCCAGATTTTTTATACTTTGCATTGGAATTTGTTATTAAAAAATTTGAACTTCTGCCAAATATGTGTACATAGCTTTTGTTTATATTAATTTTTGGATACTTGCGTGTACTGAGATAAATGTTAAAAAATAAAATAAAATGGAAGTAAAAATAAAAGAAATAAAAGTACTGTGCCCACGGTATAAATCACTGATGACGATAAGTACATGTTACAAAACGGCCTATCGATATTTAAAATAAACACTACAAAATTTACGATGACACGCCGCCATATTCACATTTCACGTAAAAATTAATTAATTACATTCCTCAATGATCAATATTATTTTATACATTTCGTATTACTACAAAGCGTATGGGAAAATCAACGACAAAACAGTAAACCCTAGTAGAAGACTGTTTGAGCATTACAAATATATGGAAGGCAAACTGAGACATTCAAATCAGATTAAATGTAAATAAGAAGACCCAAATCCTAACTTAATTAGCAAATCAGAGGACTTTATTATTTTTATTTATTTGTTTCTTAAAATTAAATTTTCTATTATTGTTAAAGATATTATCATACACTCAGATAAAAAAATTCGTTAAACCTATGAAATTTTAATTAAATTAACTTTTATTTTTTATTAACTTTTATTAACTTTAATTTTGAAAATATGTACTTATTTTAATTAAATAGTTTCAACGACATTTTTCTCTGAGTGCATATTCAAACAATATAATATAAACTTTATTTATTTAAGCACAAAACTGATAGCAAAGTGGTTGAATACACACTTGAGTCCTGCAAATGTAGTGGAATGTAATTGGAAAGCTACATTTCAATATCAGTGTGAGCTTTTTGACACAGAAATTCACGAATATTATAAAATTTGTCTATGTTTCACTTATAAATCAATAGAATAAGATTATTTATATATACCCTAGTAAAATTTTATCAGGGCGTGCCCTGAACAGGCACGCCCTGTTATAGGGTCCCTTAAGGGCATGCTCGGTTGGTAGAGACGAATAGCTCCAACAGGGGCAACCTTTAAAGGGCCTATCAATGCCCTGTGAGGATTTGTTCCGGGCACTTACCGGGCATGCGACTCTGTGCCTTGTAATTGCTTTTGAAGGGCGAATAAAGGGCCAAAGAAGGGCCACTAAGATGCCTGCACTGATTATTTTTAAATATAATATATTCTAACAAATTTTGTATGAAAAATATTTAAACGTTAATAAAAATAAAAATAGAAAATTATGCGAACACTTTTTATAAATTTTCACAGAACGTTGTAACAGCTAAATTACATTTTACATAATAAATTGTTTCCAAAGTACTAAAATCACTCAAAAATATAAGAAAACTAATGATTTATTATTGACCATTAATATTTAACTCAATTTTTTAACAAATGCGATGTTTACTACAAAAACTGATTTAAATAATGCAATGATACGAGACTGTGAGGGATTTTTATAATAAGTTATCAGAATTTCAAAATGAGTTAAGCTCAATGTGTAAGATAATATGCTTGTATTTGACTAGACCGGGTTCGATTCCCGGTACAAAGAATATTATATGTCGTTTCCTTTTTTTATTTCATTTTCAATTTTATTATAGAAAATGTATTCAATTTTTATTGCTTATTACTTTTAGACTTATTTATTTTACATAAAAAACAATAATTTATAAACACAGGGGTTTACAGGGCGAGGCGTTACCCGCCAAGAAAGGTCACACTTACAGCGGATGAATCGACCTTACGGGGCCCGGTTCATTTGCAGGGCATGCCCTTCAGGGGCCCGGAAGCAATGTTTTCTAGGGTATATATATATATATATATATATATGTATGTATATATATGTATATATATATATGTATATATATATGTATATATACAAGATAACTTAATTAAGGAGGAATATATAGAACAGCTAAATTTGTGCTCAATGTCAAAGGTGCATTATTCAGAATGTAAACGTTCAATGGTTGTAAACAAAAATGTCTTGTTTCAAATAACAATCAAAGAATGTTTTAGAATAGGTAAACATTGAACTTTTTTTAACTCATCATGCGGGATAAGTTACGATTATACATCACGACTCGTTCTCGAGATTACATGTAGTACCGCCTTTGGGCGCTAGATGTCACAACTTTCAGCGTATAAAAATTCTCACCTCCAGTGTCTCCTCTATGTTCTACTTCATTAACGTTTTTGTGTGTTGGATGGAAACAACGTACGGCGTATAAAAGTTGAAAAATAATAAACGGTTTTAATC
>JAPYZS010000521.1:0-86795 GCA_030522925.1 Trissolcus japonicus
GCTGACGTGCCAAGATCAGCGCGCCAGACGTACCTAACCTACAGTACAACTGCCGTGCCATAGGCGGTACGTCTCACGTACCAAATAGTTTTCAGTGTAACAACCGCTGAAATGTTCTGCTGAAACGACTGGGCAGACACAGCCATTACAACTGAAATTGATTTTAGCTATTACGCGGCTGGATAAACTTTTTCAACCATTTTTGCTGACTTTTTTTTTCTCAGTGTAGAATCTATCAAATTTTATCAAACTTATAGCTATATTCTAAGTTATTAGAATTTTACTGAGCACTCTATTCGTGTTTTGGTGTACAAATAATAAAGATTGTTTGAAATACAAAAAACTGGTTTATTATTCCTACGAGAAAAAAAAATCGGCATTCGTAGAAATGAAGTTTTGTGTTTATCTTTTTAATGTTCTTAGGTTAAGTTTCATACAGGAGGTTAAAAAAGTAATTGCAATAAATTTTAATATCCCAATAATAATTAAAGATATCAACAAGATTGACGAAAATAATATTTTCCAAAAAACTGAATCACTGTTTTTCACATAAATATATTCTAGTTGCAAAACAAATATTTAGTGAAAGTTGTCATTATCAACATAAATAAATAAAAAAATCAATATAAATGGATAAATGGACACCATAAAAACTGCTGAAATGCTCTACTGAAACGACTGAGCAGACACAGCTAGCCATTACAACTGAAATTGATTTTAGCTATGACGAAGGAACTTTTTCAACCATATTTTGGATTTGATTAAAAAGAGATTAAATTTGTTCAAGTCATTCATGTTTACATGTAAAATGATGTAAAATGTAAACAGACAAACAAAAATAAAAATGACCTTGTCATCATAGTCATTTATGTTCTTGAATATGATTTTTGTTTATTCATATTAAAAATATAATTTGAAAGATTAAACAAAAGTAAACAAAACTGAAATGACTTCGCAAAAAAAGGAAAGTTAACCCGGGAGTGGATGCGCACTATATTTGAACCTCTGTCTACCTCTCGGTTATTATTCTTTTCTGGGCGGCAAAATGACCGTGTGCGCGCCCGCTCCCGGGTTAAAAAATGAAATTTGAATGATATTTCCGCTTTTTGAAAGAAAAAGGTAGAAAATTGGCGTCCTTTGAAAAATACACATTCAATAAAGATGATAAAATTGTATAGAATTTAGAGTTACGTCTAGAATTATTTGTCAGTGAACAGTGTAAGCAGAGCATGAAAAAGATATTTACCATTTTTCATAACAACATGATAATATTAGATTCTTACAAACCAAACAGAACGAGATCCAAAACTTGCGAAATGATTTAAAATATAACAAAATTAAAAGTGTTCGGAAATTGAATCTAAGGTGATGAATTCGGTGTTTATGAAAAACGAGTTGAGGTCCCGGGCCAAAAATAAACATTAAAAAACTAAACAAAATATATCAGGCGATTCATATAGTTGCAAAGAGATATATTTGCATATATTTTATTTAGTCTAAAATAATGTTTATTTTTGACACAGGACCTCATCTCGTTTTTCATAAACACCGACCTTTATTTATTGCCTTAACTTCTTGACCTCATTTTCAAAAGGCAAAAGCGTTAACAACACCAAAAAATTTTCATGGCAAACTGCATAGTCAAATATGGTTGAAACAATGTCACAAAATAAAATATTGATTTCTAACAAGTCATCGAAATATTGCAGGTCTGAAATTTCCTGTCTGCAGTTAATATTTTACATTTTTTTTTTTTTTTTTTTTTTGATAGAACATGAAAATGAAAAATTGTGCTTTGACCTTGAAAAAATTGATCATTAATTACAATAATTGCCCATGATGTGCTTGTAAAATCGGACGAATTTTTTTCTTTCAATTGAGTCCAATCAGCACAAACACTAAAGTCAATTCAACGAATTTGGGCATCTTTTTTTTCAATGTCAAATAATGTGTCTTGCAAACTTCAAGTTCAATTAAATTTCGAAAACATGCATATAAACAATCAAGCACAATGTAATAATATTTGTACATAAATTATCTATTTATTTTTTAATTTAATTTGTCATTTGAAGGTCAAATGAGTGTTTTTTCAACAACTCATTGATTTTTACTAATATTTAATTTTTCAAAGTCATTTGTGTTTTGTTTCCATATCATCATTTAACGAAAAAAACTGTTATTTTTTAATTCCCATTGTCTATTTTCTCCAAAATTTTTCATCGTCAAGAAAAAAAAGAAAAAGCGGAAGAGAGCAGGCCCACATATATGTTCGCGCAGCGTTCCAAAGCGCGATCTGCGTAATTATAATCGCCGTATTGCATTCCCTTAATTAACTGCTTGGTTAATGATAATAATTAGACTGTGAAATTAAGTATACCTAGTTCGTGCGACTCGTTGAAATTGTACCGAATGTAATGTAAATCTATTTCAATGGCAAAAGCCATTTTCCCTGCCGGGCGACAGAAAAAAGTAAACAAACGCGGCGAAAACTCAACAAAAACTGCAGAAATGCATATCCTTATGTAAATATTCTTCAAAGCTGCTTCTTTTTTCATACTCTTACGTGTATGACCTTGAAAATTTCACAGTAAATAACCGTGACAATTTGAAAAATAAACAGAAATGACCTTTCAGTATGACCAATTTGTTTTGGATTTTAGACTCTTGTTAGATAAAATAATTGCATCGCAAGTGACCTTTATTTGACCTTGAATGGAGGAAGTTCCAAATTGATAACGAGGGAATGATGGAAACAGTAGAGAAAGAAAACAATTCATTGGGTCTGACAAAAGTGAAGAAAGTTATCGAATGATCATCTCTGAGTATAATTGGCGCGGAAAGCAAACTTTTACATGGCAGCAAAAAAGCGCGCGAACGCCAATGATAGAATAACAAAACGTCGCGCTCGAGGATGCCCGGCCTTATAAGCGCCGGTGCATCCTTTGCAATTAACGGGGGAACATTTTATATAAAGCGGTCGGAACGATTGTGCTAGTTTAGTTCTAGTCAAGACACGCGTTTCGCGGTTTATTTTTTTACACGACCCAAAAATTGTAAGTGTAAACGAAAATAAATTTCTAATAACAAAATTATCAAAAGAAGTACCGAAAAAAAAACAAATTAAAAAATTTGAAGTTTGTTTTTGAACAAACTAGAAGGATAATTCAAGATCATATGTTGTTTTGATTTTGATTGTTTTGTTAGGGTAAAAATATTTGGTTTATTAGAAAATAAATACGAAATTTGAAAATATTTTTAGTGATTTTAAAAAATGTGTGACGACGATGTGGCGGCACTCGTTGTGGACAACGGCTCCGGGATGTGCAAGGCTGGATTTGCGGGTGATGACGCGCCAAGGGCCGTTTTCCCTTCCATTGTGGGGAGACCAAGATATCAGGTAATATTTGAATATAAAAAATAAATTTGATGCACACAGTAAACTAATTGTAACTGTCGATCAAAATAGATAAATAAAAAATTAAAATCAATATGTAAAAAACAATATGTAAAGCAAAAATGCAAATAGAAAAGATATAAATGTTTCTTAACGTAAACAAAAAATAAATAAAACGGAAAAGCTAAATATTAAAAAATATAAAAAAATAATAAACCAAAGAAATATCGAGTTGAAAAATGTAAACAAAAAATGAAAATTCAAAAAAATTTAAATATTGAAATTGAAAAATTAAAAAAAATGTATCAAAATAAATTAAAAATTGTAAACAAACAATCCTTTAATTTTTTGCGATTAGTTTGAACATTTTTATTTGTTTAATTTTGTTATTTAGGGTATCATGGTAGGCATGGGTCAAAAAGACAGCTACGTAGGAGACGAGGCCCAGAGCAAACGCGGCGTCCTAACAGTAAAATATCCGATAGAGCACGGAATCGTCACAAACTGGGACGATATGGAAAAGATCTGGCACCACACATTTTACAACGAGCTAAGAATCGCTCCCGAGGAGCACCCGGTTCTGCTAACAGAGGCTCCTCTCAATCCCAAAGCCAACCGGGAAAAAATGACCCAGATCATGTTTGAGACTTTCAACTCGCCTGCTATGTACGTCGCCATTCAGGCGGTTTTGTCTTTGTACGCTTCTGGTAGAACGACTGGAATTGTTCTGGATAGCGGGGACGGAGTTTCTCATACGGTTCCCATTTATGAAGGTACTTTTTATGAATGTAACATTCGTTTTTTATTTACACGTAAGAAAGGTATAAAAAGCGCCATCTAGCGGTGAAAAAATTGATTTTAATTCTTTACTTGCGAGAAAGTATGAAAAAAGTTTATGAAACGCCACCTAGTGGCGAAAAAAAAAACAATTTTCTGTTTTTACTTGTGAGAAAGTATAAAAAAAAGTTGATAAAACGCCACCTAGCGGAGGAAAATGATTAAAGGGGCCTCTGTATATTGAACTTGAGATTTAATTTGAATATGGAGATAAATTTTCTATTAGCAAAGATGAATATGCACAAGCTGAATCTGATTTCACATGAGCGGAATGAATAAAAAATATCCTGTTGAATATTCCTCGCGACTAACAAATTTTGCAATTTGTTCCAGGTTACGCGCTGCCGCACGCGATATTGCGTTTGGATCTCGCAGGCAGGGACTTGACCGATTATCTGATGAAGATCTTGACCGAGCGGGGTTACTCGTTCACAACAACGGCAGAACGTGAAATTGTCCGCGACATTAAGGAGAAGCTCTGCTACGTCGCTCTCGATTTCCAACAGGAGATGACCACTGCTGCTGGTAGCAGCGCGTTGGAGAAGAGTTACGAGCTGCCAGACGGACAAGTATGATTTTTTTCCCTCAAAATATAAAAAATAAAAATACGTTAATGAAGCGCGCCACCTGGTGGCAAAAAAAGAAATTTACTCTGAAAGTTAATGATAATGGTAATAAGAGAAAAAGTTTGCAAAGCGCCACCTACTGGTCCCGTTGATTTTTTCACTTTCTGACGAATCTTGATTTTTTAAGGTAATAACAATAGGAAACGAAAGATTCCGTTGTCCAGAGGCCATGTTCCAACCGAGTTTCCTAGGCATGGAATCTTGCGGCATCCACGAGACCACTTATAACTCAATAATGAAGTGCGACGTGGACATCCGTAAGGATCTGTATGCAAACTCGGTGCTCTCCGGTGGGACCACCATGTACCCGGGCATTGCTGACCGGATGCAGAAGGAGATCACGACCCTGGCTCCGGCAACAATGAAGATCAAAATAATAGCCCCGCCGGAGCGCAAATATTCCGTCTGGATTGGCGGCAGTATCCTCGCCTCGCTTTCCACCTTCCAACAGATGTGGATCTCGAAACAAGAGTACGACGAGTCTGGACCTTCAATTGTTCACAGAAAATGTTTTTAATTTTTGCAAAACGATTTTATAACTTATTTATGAGACTTTTTGTAAATATGAAATTTGAGGTTGCTTTTTTAAATTAAATCGATGATTTATTTCTAAAAAAAAAGGTTTTAACCACATTTATACAGATATATACTTGTCTATTTTTAACATCTAAGTTGAACTTGACAATATATACATAGCACGATAGGATTCGATGAAAATTTGTCATCTACACTCATATTGGTATTTACATTCCGAAATTATACGCTTCCCTGTGGAACAAAAATATTCCCGGAGGTACACGTTCGAAGTAACATTTGTTTAAAGATACAATTTTTCAGGAAGACCGGAAAATGTCTTTCAGAAGCTAATTTTGTGTTGCTTTTTTTTGTTGTCAATTATTACAGTCTACCTTGCCTCGCTATTTACAATAAATTAATGTCGATTATTTAATAATTTGTGTATGTTTGCGTTGTTTTTCTTTAACTGTCTATAAATGCGCACTTTTGTACAAAAAAAAACCAAGTTTCATTTGACCATCTTAAATCTCGGTCGCGGTAATAAAATCGCCCGATCTTTCGTCATGATTATTAAAATTTGCCTCCGCAAAAAAAATCAATCAAAAAGATTTGACAACGTTTGACGAACGTTTTTTTTTACAAAAAGTCTTGCTGTGACGTCACCTGCAATCGTGGCGCTGCCTACATACGACACAATTTTTCAAGACGTGCGAGATCGAGATGTCAGCTGAACAAAAAATTAGTTGGACAAATTAAAAAAAATATATATATATATCCAGGTTGCACTACCAGGTGACGCCACCTGCTGGATTTGGGGAGAACCTTATCTTGTAATGAGATCCGTTTAAAGTTTAACTATATAGCCTTGCGGGTTAATCTATAAGTTCGTCAAATAAAGTCCCTGAAGCTTATAAAAAGTAGAAGTAAAAAAAAACGTTTCAATGGACAATCTTAAATGAAAGTGTCGTGAGCGCCAGATGGCGCTGTTGGCGCTTTGGTCGAAAATCTTATCTCTTGGATGATTTTCTCCGGTTTGTTGATCGCTTGTTATGTCGGCTTTTGGATTTTGTCGGCTGGACCCAAGGTAATGTAAATTCGCTGAAAAAAGTACAATTTTTTTTATTCATTTGTCCTTTGTTATTATTATTATTTGTATATTATTCTTTTTAATTTTAATTCACTATTTTAGTTGGATTTTGTTTGATTGTTTGCGAACCTTGGGGTAAATGTGGGAACGAGAGACCCAAAAGCAGTGACAGGTAACTGAGGATCCACTTGGAGACTCTGAACCTGATCAATGTCTGGCCAGAGGGAGTTGATGGTTTCCTCTTCTGCGGTCGAGGGACATGGTCCACTGTGATTTGTGTTGTAACACGTCGCCAGATGATTTTGCCTCTCAAGTCTCTGCCGTAGTTTCTCGATATGTCTCTGTTCTCTGAAAGTAACAACGAAAATTATTTCACATATTCTTTCTACAAAAGTATCCAGTTTTGTGTCACCAGGTGAATATTTGCAAACATTTTTTCTATTATTTTCTTTTTTGAATAAAAATACAACATAAGAATAAATAAAATTACAAAAGAACAAAAATAATATAAAAAGCGTAGATGGACCTTATCCTCTGAACATCCCATCTTTTCCTCCTTCTTTCATCATTTTCAAGCTTTTGATGTCTCTTGTTAAAAATCTCATCGTCGAGATTTTCCGTGCCCTCCATCGTATAGCAACTGGTGTAAACCTTGAGTCTCCAGTTAGGAACTTCCAAGGAACTGCTGTTATCCGGCGGCGACTGCTCCTTCAGATTCATGGCAAAGCCACTCTCACCCAAGGCGGTGTAATAATTGTCCTCGGTGGTCAGACCGGACTCCTTTCTAGGCTTATTTTTCTTTTCCGAGCGCTTGTGACCTTCGTGTAAAGAATTCTTAGCGTCCTGGTTGGTCGAACTCGTGTCATTGCTCACCGTCGAGGAGGAAGAGACGCCTCGCTTACGTTTGCTAGACGAGTTGTTGTTGATCTGGCTCAAATCAATCCGACGCTTTTTTTTCCCCTCCCAGTCGGGATCGGCTTTCACGTCGGATTTATCTGGCTCTTCTTGCTTCACCGTCGTCACTCCTCCGCTTGTGTTCAGACGAATTTTGAACGTCTCGTTGTACTGCGGACTCGAACCGCCCAGGCTCTGGGATGACCTGGTGTAATGATCGCTTGTTGACGCGACACTCACCTAAAAAATACAAACTTTCATCAGAATACAAAATCGTAGTTGAAAGGTGTTTTCAAAATAAATTTCACTTTTTTCATTTATTGTATACACTGAAACTTTTTGGATTCATAATTTCTCGAAATTCAAATTGTATTTTTGTTATTTTTGTCGTTAAAATATTCACTTAATTCGAAATTCAATTAAATAATTACAGAGTTCACTGGAGGAGGAGAACGTGAACTTGTGCACTCCGGACCTGAGTTGTCAGAAGGCTCGCCGCGCAACTTCTGCAGGCTTACACGCCTGTCCATCCGCTCCAAACGGAGCTTGAGCTGTAAAATAAAATTAAATTTTAAAACATCGTCAAATAGATTTGCAAAATAAACAATTAATTTCAAATTTAAAATTTTCCCGCCAAATCATTTATCCCAAAGAAGATATTGTGATCTTTCTTGTTTATAATTTTTTTTCTAATAAGATTTATTATAAATGTAAACGAATCAGAAAAATTGAAAATTAATCGAATCATTTGCTTTGATCAATTTTTTTGGTGATGATTAACCTACGAATTTTGAAATGTTGTTATCTTGTCAGAAAAAAAAAACATAAACAACTACGATGGCAAATAAATAAAAAGTAATTAGAGATGGGAATTATGAAGCAAGAATAATTTACCACTTTGGGAAAATAGTATTGTCCTATGAACGACATTTTTGTGAAACCGAAGAGTAAACAACATAAAAAAGGTTATATATAAAAAAAAGAATAAATCGTTTAAAAAAATAATGAAAACGCGGACACTTTACAAAAGATATGTTTTTGAATGACAAGTTTGTTTTTCTTTTCCAGTTCACTTTGAAAAACAAAACTCTGCGCGAAAAGTAACCTTCAAAGTCACGCATAAAACGGAAGCGCTGCGACAAGATAAAACTTTTAAGATAGTGCATTCAAAATAAAGGTATCAAGTGTCACTGACTGTTGGAAACTGTGCCGATTTTTGTTATGATATGACTTGTTATGATATCTGTTTCCTTCTGTTTACCTTTTTTTACTTCAAAATTAAAAATTAAAGCTAGGAATTTCAAAATTTAGTATTTTCTCATAATAATAACAATTAATAAGAATTTTAATTCAAGTTTTAAATTAACAATTTATAAAAAGTTATTGAAAAAGTGTCCAAGGTCAAATCAAATGAGGAAAACGAATCTTAGAATTTTTAATCAAATTGTTAACCAACGTTTTATGTGGTTGATAAAATATTTCGAAAATTTAAAAAAATTTGTTCAACTCATATTTACAATTTAAATAAAATGAAATGAATAATTTATAATGTTCAAGGTCAAGTCAAGTACAAATCAAAAAAATCATAAACAAAATCAACTTTAAGGTAAGTGAAAATTAGTTAAAAAAGATAAAGTTACAAAAAAAAAAAGCAAAACATCGTCATAGGAAAATGAACAAAAATTTCACTATGTGATTATTGTGAAAAGTCGTCAACTGTCAACAGTGACCCTGTGACACTTGAATGACGATATTTGAGGTTAGGAAAATGCTAACTCCCATGAGAGAAAAAAAAAGCATATAAGAGCTTGGCGCTGGAAAAAAAGGGCAAAAAGGAAGAAAAGCCGGGAAAGCTGTGTTGGTGAGAAAAAAAGCCGTTGTGCGCATCGCGCAAGCCCTTCCCCCGGCAATTTGCGGGTGCGCGCGCACGATCGGCGTACCGTCTCGTTTTCCTGTTTGAGCGCGGCAAGGAGTTTGTCCTTGGTGACGAGTTGCTCGGACTGCTGCTGAATGAGGTCTAGATGCAGGAGAAGAAGCTCCTTGAGGTGCTTGACCTCGGTGAGGTCCTGGTGTCTGGGCTCGTTGCCGCGAAGCGGGCTGGTGGCGGTGCTCGCGGCGGTGGCGCCGTTGTCGGTCATGCTCGCGTACATGTGGTCGAAGTCGCAGGGGAAGCCGCCCACGCCGCCACCGCTTTTGGCGTCGACGGCGCTGCTGTCGCTCGGCGCCAGCTGCTCGTCGTTCGTCGCCGCGACCATGTCGCCGATGTCGGCCTCACCGTTGAGCAGGCACGACGTCGGCGAGCCGTGGGACATGGCGCTCTGGGGCCGCGACGCCCACGGCTGTAACGCTCATTGGTGAGGGCACGCCGCGAGTCCCGCCGAATTCACACCACCCGCATTTCCCGCCCTTTTTCCGCGCCGCGAAACTACCCGTCCGGTTCGACAGCCGAAGCTTCTTTTTTTCAACGCAATTCTCTAAATTCACAACCGAGTCGATCTTCCTCGACACGTCCGGCCGCTACTGAAGCTTCGGCCCGCAGAGTGGGGGGTCTCCGGGCGAGAGACAAGTGCTGACACGAACAAAGCTTCTTTCTCTCTCGCCGACCGGTGGGAGACTGCCGGACAGAGAGAGAGAGGCAAACCTACTGAATCCCACGATCTCACAACCAAAATTTCGTTTGCACTCGGCAGAGAAGTTGGATTGGCCGAACGCGAGAACGAGCGAGGGCGCTCGTGATCGTAAGCTGCGCAAATGAGGACGGTTCAGTGTACTGGGAGCTGTACAAGTGAGAGCAAGATGGAGAGTTTAAGAACAACTCTCGTTGGGTTGACGATCTCTCGGATGACGAGGTCAGTTGGTAAAGTCGGATTGTGTTTGAATTGGGTAAAAGTACGAAAATTAAATGATAAGGTTTTTGTTGTTAAAAGTCGTTTTAGATTGGTAACTTTAATATTAAGTATAAAAAAGTGCGGTTACATATTTATTTGTAAAAATATTTTTCTATGTAAAAATCAATCCAGAAATTTTTTCGGAATGTTTGTAAATAAAGTGGTACTAATAAAAACAACGTTTCATAAGTCTTGCAATATATTCATCAGCTATGTTATTGTTATATGTTTAAATTGTTATGAAAAATATAATTTTGTGAAGAAACAACCTAACATCGACAGCAAGAAAGCGTGTGTTCTTAGGTAAAATCATTAGTTTAATAATATTTGATCATTGAAAAGTCTTTTGTTTATTGTTTTGTATGTTTTTATGTGGTAGGCATTTAAAAGAGAGAAGTAAAAATGGAGAAAAGCGATCGCAAAAGGGTAAGTATATAGTCTCTAGAGATCATAATTTAAGCGAATGAGCGAAAACAATTAGTTTTTTTTTCGAAAAATGTGTTTTTCCCAAAACTTGATTTTTAAATACAATGTGCAGGTTAAACTTGAATGATTCAGTCATATTCTTTTTGAATAAAGATTATTATATTCATGGGGCCGAAAATTTAATAGCAAAAAAATTATACTTTTATATTTTTTATTAAGCTACTTCGAATATCCAAAAAAGGGTTTAAACAGTAACTTTATTTTTAAATGTCCGTTATTTTTTCAGATCATACCAAACAATTTGGCCACTTGAAATATATCGATATCAAAAATTTTCTCGATACTTTATAGATTTAAAAAAAGGCCTTTCAAGCGCAACTCCCCTTTTAGAATCCCCGTGAGTTCAATTTCCAATGAAATTGAACAAACATCGACCCAGCAAAAGATTGATAATTAATCAATTTTTGGGTCATTTTTGGTTTAATATTATTGTGAAGTGTTAGAGTTCTATCGGTACTCGTTTTCTCAAAATTAACAGGGGCTGAGCAATCACCTTAAGGGGTTAATCCACTGTAACAGTTTGATGAATCGTTTCATTGAAAAAAATTGTTTTTTCTGTTATTCTAAAAGGTCTTTCGACAATGTTTCGACAAATTTGGGACTTTATCTACTAAATAATATGCACCGCCAATCAAGCTCATAGGGCATGTTTATTAGATACACAGCTACAGCCCGTGTTAAAATTAATAACTTTAGGTCATTTTTAACAAAATAGCGAATATAACAACATAAGCAGCGTAAAAAATACGTTTTTTCATCATTTTTCAGCAATAAGAACTTCAATTGTTTATAATAACTGTTCTTTTTAACCCGGGGTTTAGAAATTGTCTGTCTTAAAAAAAAACAGAAAAATAAATTTTGAAAAAATGTATGATGTAAAGATGATGAATACGGCCTTTTTAGAATAAGATTGTCTTTTTATATCTTTTACTTAATATAATCTTTTGTTTTATTCATTATTTAATTACGCCAACATATTGGACAAAAATAAAAAATTCCGGTACCGGGAATCGAACCCGAGCCTCCTGGGTGAAAGCCAGGTATCCTAGCCACTAGACCATACCGGATTGAAGATCATCGTTTTGAGAGCTTTTTTTAAATCACTAAAATACTTGTAGCAATGTTTAATGTTTTACTAAAGAAGAAAAAAAAAATTCCGGTACCGGGAATCGAACCCGAGCCTCCTGGGTGAGAGCCAGGTATCCTAGCCACTAGACCATACCGGATTGAATTGATCTGATTCTGAGGCTCCATTTAAGACGCGGCAGAGCTTACTCATTGTTATTTCAAGTTTTAAGATAAAATCAAACAGATCTTGGTAACAGTAATGGAATTATTGGTGAAATTTTATTTTAATATTGCTCCTACACTGGATGTAACTTCCTCCCGCCACATACGAAAAAATATTGTTGAAATTAATAATTAAAAAAATTGCATTTAAACCACATTATAAATCATTGACAAGTATTCAAATCAACATCAGGAGATACGGCAGTGTCTCTGGTCAAGTAAGAAAAAAAATAATCATATCCTTTTTTTGTTTAAATTTCTTTAAACAAATAAATTGTTATTAATTTTGAAATTATATTATGTTATTTTACCTTCATATGGTATTTATGATGAAAAGTAATTGTAAATATTTGTGTTTATTTAATTTATATTGTGTATTTTTTAATTATTTACGATATTTACATTTATATTCGAATGTAAGAAATCTTATAACAAATTATTTTTTCTTACATATTAATACAACTTTATGCTATAAGTAAGAATTCTTGAAACGTATCAGTAATAATAAAAAGTCGAGTATTGTCATTATACAAATGTGGTTTTCTGTTTTGTCACGAGGTACAAAATAGAAGCGCGAAATGATAATCAATATATACATTGTTATAAACAATTAAATTTTTTGTTTAAAAAAGAGATTTTTCCGCCCCACTCCCCAATTTAGGGGGTTAAAAACGGGAAGAATAATTTTTTAATTTAATTTAAAATTTTGTATAGACTGTACCGAACTATTTGAATGATGGCTTGATTTTTACGAAAATGTAGTAAATACACCATACGTTTTATAAAATCAAACTTTTAAATTTTTGAAACCATCTTTAGGTTAAATTTAATTGACATATTCATTGAGAACAATCAATGTTCTCAATTAAATCATCTTATATTTTTAGGTTTTGTATATCGGAACAGTGCAATAATTAGATCGACACATCAACAAAATAACAAAATGTTTGTTTCATTTTTTTTTTCTTTGAGATACCTTAATTTGACATGCGCGTTTCTGCGCGCGTATAAAAATTCATGGAGCGGATAACGCAACTTCTCATCCATTCGATACCTACGAGGGTGCGACGAACAACAACTTGGATACCTACGCCAGTTTCTCAAGTGTACATACAAAAAATATATTTTATAAGCTCTGTTTTCATTTATTTTTAATTTTTTTATTTATTCCGATTCACGACACTCACTGGCGCGCGGACACCACTGATCGGCGCGCTCATGTTACGAATCTTTTTTACCCGGTGCGCGAATTGAAAAAGCACGATATACAAGAATTATCTCAAAAAAATATGTGTATACACACATATATACAACGATAAAAGAATTTTATATTTTGGTAATAAATTTTTGGTATATTGGTGATAAATTTTATAGGTAAAGTTTCATTTTTTTCCTCAAAAAAATCGGACTAATGCCCCGTGCGCCATTAAACGGTGCGCTGGGACGGATGAGCGGTGCCAGGGCGCTAGTCAGCAGTGTCTCGAGCAAAACAATTTCCTAGACGCCGCTCAGTGATGCACTGGGAAATCGCCATTGATGTCCATTTTTTTAGTATAACAAAATCGAAAACTCCTAATAACTAATGAACTTCAGAAATAAACTGACTCATCCGTATATTATTATATTTAGTAATAAGAGGACTCAATATTTAAAAAATAAAAAAAAGACTAAAAAGTATCCGTCCTAGAGTATGGTATGAATCATTATTGTTTTTTCTATTTTTTTGATAACTTCTTTTTATTATTCGTTTGTTCTTTCTTCTTTCTTTCTTTTTTCTAGAACCCCGGGTAGTCAATACCTTCAGCAACTCCTCCGTTCGTACATAAGTAACTATTCATCGAACGTATAAACACGCGTATCACGCGGTGTTTGAGAATTTAACAATTGCGTATTTTCGCAATTGCACGCATAATTACGCATAAGTATAGACGTTTTAAGTTTTCGCATAAGATTCATATTGCATTTCTTAATGATAAATGATACCTGAAAAAGTTTGTCTTAACAGATTTGAAAAGCTCAAGTTTCAAGCTTTAATTTTAAAAAAATCGTTTATTTTCGATGAATCCAGTTGAAGTTGTGGCGAAAAGCTAAAAAAAGTCCTTTTTTCAAATGCCCATAACTTTGTCAATTTGGACGTTTTTTACATGTATTTTTTTTTTGAAATTCATCAGAAAAGTCTGAATATTTCATTTCTCATGAAAAAACATACGAAATATTGTTTTAAAATGTTGCTACAGTGGTTAGAAGTTAGTACATTTTTTTGCAAATTTTGTTACATTGAATAACTCGATTGTAGCGCCATCTGTACAGAGTAGAAAAAACATTTGCTGAAAGAATTTTGAAGCTGACATTCCAAGCTTTAATTTGCACAAAGAAAAACTGTTTTTCGTTGGAAATTGTCAACTTTATGACTGTTTAAATGATGACGTTTTTTTCGGAAATTTTACGTGGCCCGTTAATTTATGTGCGGAGTGTATAAATAATATATAAATAATAATTTAATAAATAATAAAAACTATTATATAAATAATAATTAAATAAAATATTTGAAAAAAAATAAAAATAAATTACATAAATAATAAAGTTAGATCTCGAGTCACCCGCCGCGTATGCGCTTATAATAAAAAGATTATGGTTGTTTATTTTTATCTTCTTTATCATATTTTCTAAGATGTATGTAAAATGTTTTTTTGTTTGAATGTTTTCTGAAAAGTAGCCAGTTATCCTAATAGTTTAAATCACTAATATACTTGTAGCAATGTTTTATTTTTTGCTAAAAAAAATTCCGGTACCGGGAATCGAACCCGAGCCTCCTGGGTGAAAGCCAGGTATCCTAGCCACTAGACCATACCGGATTGAAGATCAGGAGCTTTTTTTAAATCACTAAAATACTTGTAGCAATGTTTAATGTTTTACTAAAGAAGAAAAAAAAATTCCGGTACCGGGAATCGAACCCGAGCCTCCTGGGTGAGAGCCAGGTATCCTAGCCACTAGACCATACCGGATTGAAATTATCTAATTTAAAGGCTTAATTTAAGACACGACAACGCTTACTCAATGTTATTTCAATTTCTAAGACAAAAACAAAAAAATTTCCGGTACCGGGAATCGAACCCGAGCCTCCTGGGTGAAAGCCAGGTATCCTAGCCACTAGACCATACCGGATTGAAGATCACGCCTTAAAAAACCTATAGGTTGGCACATCACGGTGTTCTTAAACATTACTTTCTATTTTTGTCTGGCTCGTATAAATGAAAGTGAACAGCGATATTATTTTCTGTATATACGGGTGTTCATAAACTCTCTTACTACCAACCTGGATATTTATAAATCTAATTATTGACTTTCCTTAATTGCTGGAGAAAGACGAAGACAAACCTACACCAAATACTGCGCTCTATGTCTTCCGAACATTATCTCCTATCCTTTATCCTCTTATCAGATCGAACAGAGATATGATGAAGCTGTGCCTAGGGCCGAGCTCGCCCGTTCGAAATTCCAAAATCCTCGCCATTTTGGCGTAATCCGCCAATAGTCGTGCCCGGGTTTAAGGTTAAGAACAACTGCGGACGTTTCGCAACTCCGCTCCATCGATTCGTCCCGAAACGCCAAGTGCACGACTGTCGTTGCTTATTTGCGTGTTGCGCCACGAGCGGGGCTACTGAAATGTCGTCCTCGCGCTCACGGCTACACGTCTGCTGATTTATCGACTCATCTGTGTTTACGTCTTCGTACGACCCCGACCCGGATCAACAAGTAATTTCTAATATTCCACCCACCCTTTTCTCTTTTTCTTTCTTCCATCCTTGTGTAAACAAACAAACAAAAACAATTGTTTTTTTCACAAATATTGTTTCGATTTTGAACCCCGAAGGTCATTTTTGTTTTGATAATGAACCACTAAGTTAGGTATTTAGTTTCTAAAAGTGTTAAAAGGGGTTTATCCTGCGTTTTTGCAAGTATCATTTGACATTGACATTTCGCGAAACCCAAACGCTAATGGCCGCCGTGTCGACATTTGTTTTGATCGATTTGAAAACACTTTTTCGGTCACAGGAAAATGGCGATCAATTTATTCGACATCGTCGTTGATTTGTAATCAGGGTGAATTGTTTTTGAGGTTACGCGATGGTAACAGCCAAACGGAACTTGCAGCTGACATTTAAAGGTCGCGCCGTCATTTTTTTCCCATTTCCATCAAAACAATGGCCACAGTACGATGAGGAGGAAAAGTCAAAACAGAAACATTTAATATCATATAAACACAAAAAAACGTTTCTTTGTTTTGACAATATGGGGAAAATAACAACAATATCTTTTGCATCTGTAACTTATAGTTGGAAATTGATTTTCAGTCAAATGTCATATAACTGAATGATAAAATAAAAGATGTTAATTTGTGGAAATTTGTAGGTTAGCCAGTGAAAAATAAGAGATGGTCGGTTGGAAGTACCGTTGGAGCGAGGAGCAGCGATGTTGGTGGAAGTGAACAAGGTGGACTCGCCGGAGTGAGCGAATGTTTTGGGACAAACGTCGACCTGCGTCGTCATTCATGTCCTTTAATTATAATTCAGATTGTATATGTCTATGTTTTTCCCTCCCTCCAACCTTTTTTATCTCCTACGCTGTGAAACGGCGAAATGTTCGTCTCGCCGGCCTCGGTCGTGGGCGAGTCATCGAGCTACGATTTTAAGAAAGAGGAAAACGCGGCAAAATGGAAGGGAGTCTTCGTCAATTCCCTGCGAAGGGTAAACAATAATTATTATGCATCAACTTGATTTGAAACTCATGTTTCAATTAAATTGGACATAATCAGAGATCAGTTTTAATTGCAGACATACAATTTATGTTTATAGGTTTTGCAGCAGGTCCATCCAAGTCTGGAAGCACGCGAGGATGCGCTGGATTACGTGGAGAGTTTGATTCTGAGGATGCTAGGAATGCTGTGCGGTCACCCGCCGCCTCACACCGCCCAGGACGTCGAGGAACGAGTGCGACAGACCTTTCCCACGCCGATCGACAAGTGGGCTCTGCGCGACGCCAAGGAGGTGCTTGAAAAGGGCAAGAAAAAGTCACCCCTCGTTCTACCGGTTGAAAAAATCCATCAACTGTTGCAAAAAGTAAACAAGACTTTACTTTTGTTCTCCAAAAAATGAGTTTCATTTTCATTTGTTTGTTTATTTATTACTAAACAAATTAATTTTAGTAGCGCCACTTGGTGAAATACCGTAAAATCCATCCAGGTGGCGCTGCTAAATTACCAGTTCTATCTAAATGGTGTTGCTATCAAAACACGAAGACGTGTCACTTGTATGAAAATGTTTCATCTGGCTATTTTTCAATTTTCAGGAAGTGCTCCAGCATAAAATCGACTCGCAAGTCAGCTACTTCGTTGTTGGCGTTTTGGAGTATATTTCAGCTGATATACTCAAGGTTCGAAATAAATTCCTTGTCGATACAATGATTGAAAAAATAGTAAAATTTCATTGTACAAATATGGTATCATTGTAATATAAATTGTTTAAAAATAACCATTTTTGTTCGATCTAATAACCAATTGTTGATTTACAGTTGGCGGGTAACTACGTGAAGAACATACGCCATGTCAAGATATCGTGCGAGGACATAAAAGTCGCGATGTATGCTGATATGGTAAGAATCTTTCAAGATCTCATTTGACGATTTTTCGTTGGTAGGCGATTCGTCATAACCATCTTCATTTAAAGAACAAGAATATCACAGAAAAGTTAAGATCGAATATGATAAAATGATATTCTATATCTAAACAACGTAAAGTTTAAAAAAACTACTTGAAATTCAAAAAACAGAAAATTTGTCTTGAAAAAAAAGGTACAATTCAGTTTGTTTCAACTGTGCAACGAAAAGTCATTTTTTTGTAGTTGTTTAGATATATTAAAAAAAAAATCATGGCACCGTGCATTAGAAATAGATAGTGTTGAGAGCAAAATTTGTATTATGGAATTAGTGAGTAGTCACGAGCTAATTGTGGCTGCATACGTTCTGTGCTTGGTTACATGCTTTCCACTAACATAAAACCAACACCATGCTCGTTCTCCCGGCTGTCTAGGTGGTACGTACCCGAGATTAAGAAATCCCAACGAATGTGAAACCAAAGAACCAAATGCAAAATCGAAAAGTATATCAAATCGTTATCTGTGTTTTGCTCTTTTTTCATTTACTATCTTATACATTAATACAACTGACACACTAAATCAGGTATCAAACTCAAACCATTCGCACAATCAACTAATCAAACTTGAAACTTAATTTCAAAAAAAAAAAAAAAAAAAAAAACGAATCTATCTTTCAAAAGTTTTTAATTATCTTTCTCTTTTGAATGCAATCTGTGAATCTGGGCTTGACTACTCTCTCGGACTTACAATATCTTGAAAACCTTTCTCGCGTTTCTCACGCTTTCGCTGTTCGTGTTTGTTGAAGATTTGTAAACACGAATTTTGGTTGGTAATATGTTTTGCTTGGTCTTAGGTTCTCATGGATATGTTTTACCAAGACGACTGTCCCGAAGGTCCCCAGAGCGGACTGGGGTCTGTTGTTTCCCAGACATACGAAGAATCCGTCAGAGACCTCATCACTGATGAGAAACAGTACCTGCGGGATCTCAACATGATCATCAAGGTGAACAAAATTTTTTGATTTATAACGATTTTTTAACTCGGTAACCAACGCCACCTGGTGTGAACATACGGAAATAATAAGTGACGCCATCTGTTCAAAATTTATACTCAAACGTAATTTGGTGCCATCTGGTATGAAAATAGACAAAATCAATAGACGCCACCTATTGGAAACTGTTCAAACTAATAAAGGAATTGTTTTCGACAGGTTTTCCGGGAAGAAATAATGAAATTAACACAAGATCCAAACGAGATTGAGACCTTGTTCAGCAACATCCTTGACATCTACGAAGTGACGGTCACGTTGCTTGGCAACCTCGAAGACGTCATCGAGATCACCGAGGAAAAACAAACGCCCACCGTGGGCTCCTGCTTTGAAGAACTCGCTGAAGCTAAGGAGTTTGAGGAGTACATCAAGTAGGTGGCGCTACTACCATCCCTTTTACTTTTCATTCAAAATAATTTTATTGTTTTTTCTTGTTTCTGTTTTTAGATACGCCGAGAATATGAACAGTCCAGCTAGTCGCGACGTGTTAACGGGACTGCTGTCCAGGCCAGAGGCCAGTTTAGCGCTACGAGCCGCGGGTCACGGTTTCAAGGAAGCCGTGAAATATTATTTGCCAAAACTACTTATGCAGCCCGTTTGGCATTTCTTTTTGTACTTCGACTATATTAAGGTAACACGTTATATTGAATCAGAGAAAGGCACACCTATTTTATTCAAAAACTTAAAAATGAGGTTTAATTTTGTAATTTTGTTTCTTTAGATATTACACGAACGAACGCCAAGTTCGGAAGATGCAGAATCCTTAGAGCAGGTGTTGGGTCTGCTGAATCCGTTGCACACTTCGCTGACGTCGATGGTGCCGCACCATCCGAAAAACGACTCCGCATTGCGCGTGCAGAGTCGTGCGCGACGCCAAGCGGCGCTTGAGAAAACCACGGAGCTGCAAAAGACCATCGATGGCTGGGACCAAAAAGAAGTCGGACAGTGTTGCAACGAGTTCATACGAGGTTGAAAACGATTTTAAATTATGATAAATTACAATTATACAAATTATAACATTTATATTAAACATTTTTGTATTTATATTTGAAAATATTTTAATTTTCAATTTTTGCGATTCACAGAGGCCATGTTGAATAAAATCGGAAGTAACGGTCGCCGCATGACCGAGAGGAAGGCATTATTATTTGACGGTCTGCTCATGCTCTGCAAGCCCAGCGGAGGTAAGAGGGTGAGCGTGAGCGTCGCCGCTGTTAGCGTTGGCGGAAGCCACCCCGCGCACCAGGGCGAGCTTAGGATCAAGGAAAAGTTTTATATCAGAAAAGTGGATATTATTGACCGCGAAGATACCGATGGTTTGTATTCTTTCACTTTTTATATACCGTTATACGTCCCGCAGCATGTAACAATACTTTAGTGTCGCCATCTGGTTAAGTACAATCGACTGAATCCAGGTGGCGCTGCTATCGAAATAAAAAAATTATAGTGCTGTAATTTTGGTGTAGTTCTTAGTAGCTGATTTAGTAAACTTGGACAGCGCCATCTGGGGAGATGCTATAGAATTGATGTAGGTGGCGCTACTAAATGAATCTGTATCATCCAGATGGCGTCACCTAGTGAAATACTATAACATCAATCCAGGTGTCGCTGCTAAACTTATCCGTTTCATACAGACGGCACCACTTACATATGAAAATATCTTCCGTTTAGGTGGCGCTATGAAAAAAAAAGTTAAGAAACTACTCAGACGGCAGCACTGTTTTTAACTAACGAAGAAAAAAAAGGAAAGATTATAAAATAATTTTGCATTTTCAGAGATTAAAAATGCATTTGAGATCGCACCACGTGATCAGCCGAACGTGGTACTGGTGGCAAAGTCAATCGAGGACAAGAACAGTTGGATGGCGGATCTGGTGATGCTAAACACTAAGAGTATGCTGGAACGCACGCTCGACAGCATCTTGCGCGACGAGGAGCGTAAACATCCGCTTAAACTGCCACCCAAGTCGATGTATAGGTATGCCGAGACTGACGGCCCGGAAAATATCGTCCTGGAGGCCAGGGAAAACGGCGGAGTGCCACTCATCAAGGGCGCCACCTTGGAGAAACTCATTGAACGACTCACCTATCACATCTATGCTGACCCAGCTTTTGTCAGAACTTTCCTCACAACTTACAGGTTCAAACAATTTGTTCAAAAGTTGTCTATTATGATTATTTAAATTGTGTCAATTTTTTATGTTAGATTTTGTATCCATCTTTACAAAATTAACGTTAATTTCATGATGTAAATTAATTTTGTTGGTTTTTTTGTTTCATCTTGTAGGAGTTTTTGTTCGCCTCAAGAATTGTTGTCGCTTTTGATCGAGAGATTCAATATTCCCGAACCCTCTGAGGTTTACGGTGTTGACGAAAGACCAACAGGTTGTAAAACGAACGCTCGCGAGGATTGGAAAAGGTACCGAAAGGAATTTCGTCAGCCAGTACAGTTTCGCGTTTTGAACGTTCTTCGACATTGGGTACGAAATTTGAAAAAATTATATATAGGGTGACTGCACCAATATTTGACCGGGCACCAGTGAATAACCATTGCATTTGAGTGACAAAGATAGACAGTGCATTTTAAATGAGCAGTCATTCATTAGTATCGAATTTTAATCGGTCATTCATTAGTACATTTACCCTATATACTTTTTTTTGGAAATACAAACAAAATGAAATCAATTTGTTTCTATTTGTAATTATTTTTCTAGGTTGATCATCATTTTTACGACTTCGAGAGAGACAGAAATCTGCTAGAAAGGCTTACAGAATTTTTACACGAAGACCGACCGAGTAAGTCGATGAAGAAGTGGGTCGAATCGGTTAACAAAATTGTGGCGCGCAAATGTGAACCGTCGGAGCAGCGACCGATTACTTTTAGTTTCGAGCGATCACCACCGCCAATCGAGTGGCATCTCAAAGTTCCTGAGGAAGAATATGGCCTGCTGACTGTACGAAATTTTTTTATATCAATTAATTTTTGTATTGTTTAATTGAACTTTTGAAAATGAAATTTTTATTTGAAATTGTTATTAATGTAGTATATTGTATACTTTTCAATTATGATTGAAAAAAGAGAGCCACTTGTTGTAGAAAATTTGTGTTCAAACAATTTTGTAATTTTTTATTTACAGCGAATTTGTTGTTCAATTTTTTCAGCTGCACCCCATCGAGCTTGCAAGACAACTTACTTTACTTGAATTTGAGCTTTATCGAACAGTAAAACCTTCAGAATTAGTCGGATCAGTCTGGACAAAAAAGGATAAAGAGAAAACATCGCCAAATTTGCTAAAAATGATCAAACATACCACAAATGTGAGTGATGTTACATGTCTTGTTTTTCATTTAAAAAATGAATGAATTTGGAAATTATGATCCATCAAAATGTAATGCTGCTAAATTACTTTGATGTATATATTTTTTATAGTTTACGAGGTGGCTGGAAAAGCTGATCGTGGAGACCGAAAATCTTGAGGAAAGAGTGGCAATTGTGTCAAGAGCGATAGAAGTAATGATGGTTTGTCAGGACCTTAACAATTTTAACGGGGTTTTGGCTGTCGTCAGTGCCATGGGATCGGCTTCCGTTTTTCGACTCAAATATACATTTCAAGTAAGCTAAATAACAATGAAAGCCAGTCTTTCTAAAAAAATATTTGAAATTAATTTTCGTATAATTTTTTAAGTAAATAAAAAAATTATCACGATAAACTTAAAAATAATTGTAATTATTCTGTTTTTAGCAAATACCTGCGAGGCTTGAAAAAGCTCTTGACGAAGCTCGTGAACTGAACAGCGACCATTACAAAAAGTACCAAGAAAAGTTGCGATCAATAAATCCGCCTTGTGTACCATTTTTCGGTAAAAAATTCATATTATTATTTCTAACTGATGACTTAATACAAATTTGTAACTGCTGTAATAACTAAGAAAAATGATGATTAAAACTGAATATTCATGTTCTAGGCATGTACCTGACAAACATCCTCCATATAGAAGAAGGCAACCCGGACTATCTGCCGAACAGCCCGGAGCTCATTAATTTCAGCAAGCGACGGAAAGTCGCCGAGATTACCGGCGAGATCCAGCAGTATCAGAACCAACCCTACTGCTTATCCTTGGAACCTAGGATTCGCCACTTTATAGAAAATTTATCGCCATTTCCACCGGAGATGTCCGAGAAGGAGATCAGCGACTATTTGTACGAACAGAGTCTAGAAATCGAGCCTAGGAAAAAACAACTTCCCAAATTTGTAAGTTGAATACCGCAGCGCCATCTAGTCTGCCTAAGCTGACTTTGCTGCCCACTAGCTGAAGGCTTTCATATCTTACTTTAAATCATTTTCAGCCCCGAAAGTGGCCGGATCTGAACCTGAAATCACCTGGAATCAAAGCGAGGAGTTTAAGTGGAAAATTACCGGCCCCGTTGCAGGCAGTGGCGTCAACTGTTCGATTGCACGATCCGCCGTCAGAGGTCGTCAGACCTCAGGAGTTACCGGAAACGCCGCCACATGCGACACAAGCGCCGCACACCGGCGACCATAGCGTTTTCGCGCCCGTACTTTTAGGACCGGCGCCGAGTTCGCCAGGGTCGTTGAATATGTCAGCCCTCTCGCTCGGAACACCGAGCAGCAGTCCTCAACTGGGTTCGCCAAGCCACAACATGTCACACCACCATTCCCACCAAACAACTCACTTTGGTTTCAGCTCGAGTCTTATCTCAAGCTTGACACCTATGAGCGGCAGTCCTGGTGCTTCGATGCCACCGCCTCCTTCGCCGCCGGTCACCCAACCGCCTCCCCCACTTCCACCCAGGCGGAGGCGTGAAAGTTCCATCAGCGAGTCTCCGCAGCAGGTGCAGACGTTTTTCTCAACTTTCTAAAAACTTTTTTTCAAGTTTTTTATTTGCACTTTTAGTAGCGCCACCTGGTAAAATACTATCAAACTAATCCAGGTGGAGCTGCATAGAATCATCGATTCTATGCAGATGGCTCTGCTACCAAACTGTGTAAGTGGCGCGACCTATTATGAAAATATAAGTTCAGTGTAGGTGACGCTGTTTAAATTGTTTAATCTGCACAGATGGCACCACGTGCTGTGATAAAGTATGTACAATGTACTAAATTTAATATATTTTCTGATTATTGATTAGGCAAGACAGGCGCCAAATGCGCCGATGCTGCCGCCACGAGAAGGCACCTCGCCGCCACCGTTGCCGCCGAGACGCGACCTGCCGCCGGTGATGACGTTGCCACCGCGTATCCCAGCCCCGAGCTCGGCCTCTTCGGCGCTGCTCGCCCGACGGAACTCCACTTTAGAGGGCACGATACCCGCGACCGTACCGCGCCGCCACATGTCCTTTAATGGACCAAGTCCCACGAAGTTGCCGCCTACGCAACCTAATGGTAACAAACATTTTTGAAGATCACAAAACAATTTGTATAACATTTTATCGGTCGTTGACAATATTCAGTCAGACAAAAATTATGAACGAATGCAAATTCTCCGATAGGAATTTAACCCCGACTGTTAAGGATGATCTGTAGAGCAAGGTGATCTAAACAAAGATCTTTCCGGTGTTTTTGCAAATAATTTTTTTTTACGTTCTTCCCTAAAAAATCTGTTTTTACAACTTATCAGTGTAACCTTTTTCTATTAATCTCTACAATTCACAGCGTCCGTCTTTCTAACATTTTCAATCATCAGCATGCTTTTGAATTATGATATTTCAATGTAGATGGCGTTCAGATAATAGAGTGTTTTTATTCGTTGACAAATGAGTGGATAGCCATTTAAGAAATTTAGATAATCTTTGTGTAGAGTAAACAGCGTCATCTATATTACCTTTTTAATAAAATAATTTTTCTTTAATCTTTTTTTATTTCAAATTTCTAATTGAAATGTCGCAAAATACTGGAGGTCAAACGACTAATTTTACTCTAAAAATTTTGCAGGTTCCGTAACTCCCAGGTTACCTCCAAAGCCACTGCCGGGACGCCCCCCGGCGACGATGTTCAACTTCAGCGCCCCACCGGGACCCAGCTAAGAACTCAGCTCGAAGACCTGTAAATAAAGCAACACTTTATCAACCAATCAGGAAACAGTGTACAGTTATATGTGTCGTAGTTCCAAGAGCAAAGACAAATATTTATGAAAGAAAAACGTAAAAAAATCACACAAAGTCGACTAATATCAATCAATGTTTTAACTCTAGGAGAAGATCTGGGGAGAGGGGAGGGGAGGGGGAAGACAGCATTTACGTAGAAATTCGTGACATTCCTTTGTTTCAGAGGGGAAACGACAGATGGCGCTGCAATAGATCATTTTTGTTCGTTCAGAGTGTCCTAAACGTGTATCATATGTAATCAAGACTATTTTTGTATAAAAAAATGACGATCCAAGAAAAGTGACAAAAAAAAATTTAACTGCATGTAGATGGCGCGTCGTTAGCGGTTGTTTTAGCGCGGTTTTTTCTATTTATAAAAAAAAGTTTTGAGGTTTGTTTATAGCAAAATTCGAAATTTAACAATTTTTGTTACGTAACAAAAACTTGAGCGGATTTAAACAAATTTGATTCAAAGTGTTGTTTCCGATAGGAAAAATTTTTTCTGTTTTCTACAAATTTAACTTGAGTAGTCTGCTATAAAAGCCTTAAAAACCTATGCGTACTTGGTACTTTTACAGACCACGTACGATCGAAAAACAAATCCGCCAGGTGGCGCTGCTTGTCAAACAGCTAGAGGGCGCCACGGCAGAATTTGGTGGCACAGGTGGCGCTACTTGATGCCAACCTAGATGGCGCACAAGGCATCCCTCAGTCGCCAGATGGCGCTGCGGGCAATTGAGTCGTTATGTTTGAAGATTCGGATGTATTCGTTGTTTCGCCACAAGAGGGCGTGTGGTTCTGTTTCCGATTTGTTCTGTTTAGTCCCTTACTATTCCCAAACATAACTGTGATACACTTTGAACGTAGGTATGTGTATGTAATTAGACGTTTAGACTGTGAGGACAAAAAAAGCAAGTTATAAGAAATTATTAAAAAAAAAAATGATATATGAGCATACATAAATATTATATAACGAAAACAAGATATCTCAAGGGAGGGGGGGAATCAGCAGTATAGACAAGGACAGAGAAGTTTTTTTGATGATGTAATAAAAAAAACATAAATAAATAAATGAACAGTGTAACCATATGAATTATATATACGGTTATATATAAGTGGAAATAAATAGAAAAGATCGACTATGTATTGTATAATAAATTTGGTTTCCCGCCAGGTTGAAAGTTTGTTTTTTTTTCTCGTTTCAAAGTGGCGGGAAATTGGAGAAGAAACAAAAACATAAATTTAACAGAAAAAATCGAATGCAAGTAGCATCTCTATTTATGAAAACTCAGTCTGTCATCAAATTTGTTCGCAAAGCGGGAGTGAAAGAGAACGAAATTGCGCTTTCAAAGGGTACCAGTAGAGCGGAGACAAATTTTCTTCCGAGTACTTTTATATAGTGACATAATGTTTATTGGATGTTCGAAATTAAGGATATTAATTAATTATGTTTATATGATGTTGTGGAAGGATATCAAATGTTTTCATTTAAAAAAAAAAAACAAATACATTCTACATCTCTTCTAAAAAAAAAATTCCTTGGTTTATTTGAAAAATCCTTTGTTTTAAATTTAGCGAGGAAAATGTTATTTCAAATTTTGATTCATTTTTGGACAAAAGAAAGAAACTGAGTTTTTTAAGGAGAAAAATTATGATTTTTAATATAAATTCTTTTTTTGGCTGGAAATAATCTTAGTTCAGAATATCATGTTAACAAATTGGAATTTAGATTGAATTTGATTTTTTACTAGGAGTTTTACCGCCTATCAAAAAATCTAACTCTCCTGCCAAAAAATAAATCGCTGACGCGTGAACTTAGCCAAAAGCCCAACCAGCAGCCAACTTCCTCCTTAAAAAATCAACTTTTTAATAAGGGAAGGGAGAGGAATTAAATGCAGGTTGAAATCAGAATTGAAATTAACATTCATAATTCTTTCCTGCACGCAAATATCAACAAAAAATTAAGCAAATTCATTGCGTTGTCATTGTATGACAGTGCATGACAGTGAAGCAACCATGGATATCAAAATTCATCCCGAACTTTTGCAAATTTATGGATTTTGGACTGGAGTTATGGTTTTTAAAGTACTTTTTGTTGTTCTTCTCACCGCCAGATATCGATTTACAAAAAGGGTATAACTTTTACAAAATTTTTCACTATTTTTAAATTTCTAAACAATTTTTCAACTTTCATAAAAGTATCAAATCAATTAATAATTTTTCAAGTTTTATAAACTTTAAATTTTAATAAAAAAAATTGTAATTGTTACATTTTCAAAAATTTTCCACTATTTTTAACAGATATTTATAAACGATGACGATTATGATTTTCTCGGATTGCAAAGAAAAAAAGTGGAAGATCCTGACATTGAAAGAACGCGCCGGGCTCATCACAATGACCTCGAAAATGTGATCCCCTGGTTAATAATCACATATATTTGGCTTTGGACTAACCCTCCGTTGTACTTGGCCAAAATTTTGATTCCCGCATTTGGGATCGCGCGAATTTTTCATACTCTCACTTATGCTGTTGTCCTCCAACAACCTGGAAGGGCTATTAGTTTTGTTATTGGATATGTTATTGTACTTTTTGAAGCATTTTTAGTTATCATGCATTTTTATTGATGCAACAAACTTAGCCTTCAAAATTAGTTAGAACACATTTTTTAATACAAATAAAATGCTTTGGGAATTCGGATGAAATGACCGTTTTATTTTTTATGTAATGTTTTCATATATATAATTATTTTAGTTTATGATTTTGTTTTTCAAAAAAAAATTTTTTTTCAAAGAAAAAAAATGATTTTTTGTTGACTTTTGTTTCGATCCCTTAAAATCCGTCCCTGAGATACACGTAATGTAATGGATCAAGAGTCCAACGTTTAATAGTAGTAAGTCGTCATAATCACAACAACACTCTAACCTGTCGCATCGGCATCGAGCATTTATTTTGTGCCACCACTTCGGAATAGTAGATTGTCATTTAAAATAATATTTTGTAACATCGTCCAAGATTGAAATGGCATCCATTGAGATAAATTCCGAACTTTTTGGACATTTGGCTTTTTGGAGTAGCATTTTGATTCTCAAGGTCATGGTTATGTCGGTACTAACCGGCCGACAACGTATGAAAAAAAAGGTAAGTTAGATGATAATAAGTACGATAAGACAAAACGTATTAGGAATACCTGCAAAATCTAAATTTAAAACAAAAGATTATTGCAAATCATTCAAAAAAATGGAATTATACCGGCTAAAGGTTCTATTCATTGTAGGATAGAAAGTGTTTATTTAATGTTTTCGAAATGATTAATGTTTTAATTATACAATTTTACTCTTGTTTTCCAACGCAATGTCATGAACGTAAACGAGTTCAAAACATTTTTTTGTTCTTATTTGCTTACATCATACAAAGATGAACAAAGTTACTGTCATGTTTGTTTTTATATTATACAAAAAAATAAAAAGAAAGTTCTTGTTTTTTGTTTAGATAAAAAGAAAACTAAAAACAGTTCACGTTGAATAAATAAATTATATTTTCCAGGTTTATATTAACGAAGAGGATCTAGCCTTTGATAAATCGAAGAAAGCGCAATTGAAAAGTGATGACCCTGACGTGGAAAGAATACGTCGTGCCCATCTTAACGACTTGGAAAACTGTCTGCCTTGGTTCATTATGACCATGATCTGGCTGACGACAAATCCCACAGTGGCTCTTGCAAAAGTGCTGATCCGTACTTTTGTAATTGCTAGGATCGTACACACGATCTCGTACGCAGTTTTGGCACAACAACCGGCCAGGGCTATCGCATTCTTTGTCGGCTATCTCGTCACCGGTTACGAAGCGATCGCAACCTTGATGTATTTTATGTAAACAAGGATAACAAATAAAAATAATTTTAATAAAATGGATGTTCGTGTTATTTCTTAGAATATTGTTAGAATGTAAACAAAGTTTTCGTTCTATTTTACAAACACGAGAATCAAATTGAAAAGGATCTGCTCTCTCTCTAATTCATTAAGCTTTCACTAGGGGGCGGAAAGGACATCCATAACCTAAAAAAGTTGCGAGAAGAACGAAAACATTGTTATATAGGGATACGTGAGGTAAGAATCAAAATTATTATTTTTATTTAACTATGAAACTTTCATCTTCATTTTAACTGTAAAATATGAAAAAAAATCTTATTTTTCAATTTCATTCTAATTACGTTACATAATTTTAATGTCCCTAACAAAGTTTGTTTGCAAAATACAAAAATTGTCATGAGCTATTTTTCACAAACAATTTAACA
The DNA here is from genome assembly GCA_030522925.1 of Trissolcus japonicus. Taxonomy (NCBI): domain Eukaryota; kingdom Metazoa; phylum Arthropoda; class Insecta; order Hymenoptera; family Scelionidae; genus Trissolcus; species Trissolcus japonicus. The sequence goes on from JAPYZS010000521.1 coordinate 29,122, forward strand.
GATTGTTAAAATATTTTTCTTGTATGGAAAAAAAATTAATTTAATTTTTTTTTCAGCAGTGACTGGGGTGGAGGACTGAAAAGTTTGGTTATGTCAAACTTTATTTTAGGTTAAGTTAGCCAGCTGTAAGAAGTTTGCAACATCGGTGAAAATGTCAACAAAACGGTACGTCGAGTTCCAGGCGGTGGTTCTGGCCGGAGGCAAGGGATCCCGGATGGTGGAGCTCTCGAAGGGCAAACCAAAATGTCTCCTGCCAATTCAAAATAAACCGATGATATGGTACCCACTCAAGCTCCTGGAGAAAACGGGGTTCAGTGATGTCATTGTCATTGTACCACAAAGCTCAAAAGCCGAGATCATTTCAGCAGTTTCTGAGCTAGGATTGAAAATCAAAATTGATTGGGCCGCTCTTCCAGATAATGCCTCGACTGGCGAAGATCCAGGTACAAAAAATATTTCAAAAAAAACCGTAGGAACAAAAATTTTTATATTTTTCGACAAGAAACACGTTTGATTTTTCTTAAAAAAATATTTATTACAATTTTGACCTTGAAAAATTTATTTAAAAATAAAACTTGGGATGAAAAAAAGGTAAAAGAGCACAGTTGACTTGCATTTGTTTACATCACAAGTGGGTGAACAAATGTTTTTTTCTTTGATAACAACAAACATTTTGAATTTTATTATGTCACTACAAAAAGATAAACAAAGACAGACAGCTGTCGTTTGTTTACATCAAAAAAAGTGAAAAAAGTTAACTTTTTGATGTTCAATTTTCTTGTGATGAATTTGGATATTAATTTCAATTTCAATTATTATTTCAGGAACAGCAGACGCGATTCGTCACATCTACAATAAGATCACAACAGATCTAGTGATTGTGTCGTGCGACCTGATAATGGATGTCGACGTGAACAAATTCCTCGACGTTTACAGACTGCACGAAGCCAGTCTGGTGGCCATGTTCTTTCCCCAGCCGAGTGTCCAACCAAAAGAACTAAACCTTCCCGGACCAAAAAAAAGCTGGAACGTCGAGAAAGATTTTGTAGGGATCGATTATTCCGCGTCGAACAGACTCGTTTCTTTCGCCTCCACGTGTGATTTCAAGGAGAATTTTGAGATTCAAAGGAAGGTCATCCGGAAACATCCGAATTTCGTTCTAAATACGAACCTGCTGGACGCGCACTTTTATGTGATCCGAAAAAGCATCGTGGATTATTTAAATTATAAAAAGTATTATTAAAGTTACTTATTCTTAATTTATTTTTATTTATTATTTGTCGTATCTTTAGTTCGTTTTCTGATAATTATTTTTTGTGTATTTCAGAAATATAATAACATTGAAAGGAGATCTTGTACCAACGATAGTTAAAAAACAGATGACAAAAAGACCGAAACCGATAATTGTAAAAACGTCTCTGTATGAGGATCTAGACAAGAACATAGTAAGCGAAGAGGAATGCCTTGATGAGATTTATAAGTTCGTCAAGGAAGACCCGATTGAGTCGTGGATAATGCAAAATTCACCCTGGTCCGATCACGAATATGCAATGGTCGATCCCTATTATGGGGATGTTATTAGGTGTTACGCCTATGTGAATAAAACCGACCGGGCATTGAGAGTCAACGACATGCACTTGTACAAACATGCCAATTTTACGGTTAGTGTATTTAAAAATAATTTTATGTTTTTAAGTCAAGTTTTTATAATCAATTGCATTATTTGAATTACTAAATGACTCGTATCTAAATATTAGGAACTACCAGTAAAGTATGAGCAGGTGAAAATGTCACCAACTGCCATTGTCAAGGGAACACAAATTCAAGATACTTTTATCGGGGATAATACTCTAATTGAAGAAAAGACCAGCCTGACAAACAGTCGAATTGGAGCCAACTCGAAAGTCATGCCCAAAACGAGAGTTTTGAATAGTATCATTATGGATAACGTAACAATCAGTGAAAAGTATAAACGAAAATTTACTTTTGAATTTATCTCTGTATTATGATTTTTTAATGCGTTTGTTTCATTTTTTTGCAGGTGCGTGATCGATAATTGCATAATTGCAAACGATTGTTTCATCGAGGAAGGCACGACTCTTAAAAACTGTATTCTAAGTAGCAAACAAAGAATCTTGAAGGACAGCGACTTCGATCGTGAATTTTTTGAGGACGCCAAAAAGATGATGGAAATTTAAGAAGTGCACATTGTACTTTGTTTAAATGCCATTCAGTTTCTATTTTTTTATAACTCATAAGAAATTTTATTGGTTAATAAATTGTTGATCAACAAAAAAGATAAACATTTTTATTTTCTCCAATACATGTAACAGTGAAAAATAAACAAACATGTTTTGTGGATTGAATAATTTTAAATTAATTATAATAATATTAATAATAATTTAATTTAAACAAACATAAATCTTCTTTTGTTTGTTTACATTAGAACAATGTAAAATGACTTTTTTGTAACAAAGAAAAATACGATGGAAAAGGATAGGAAATAACAAGTCGCAATTCGCATAGTTGATAATATTTTTTTTAAATTTAATATATTTTTATCGTACATTTTTATCAGATTTTTTCAGCAACGAGTTCTAATTAAATAGTATAATTACAACGCGCCATCTATCTCAACAACGACAAGTGCCCTAAGGTACAACGTCTGCTCGGATGTTGGTCCGCAAACTTTCAAACTGATCATCATTCAAAAAGTTTTTTTCTCGCGCGTCTAAAAAAAAACAAACAAAAAAGTCAAATACCAATGTACGCAATTGGTCTCGCGAAAATCAGAGAAAACAATTTTCTTCTAGAGTTTAACACCACGGGTTCACTCGTTTGGCTCTTACATTCTAACAAACATTATCCTCTTAATTTTATCTGCTATTTATTACGCATCTTAGATTGAAGGATGATCTTATTTCCTGGAGACATACAATTGATTATCATCTATTTCAAATCGCATCAGATAGTATAATTATTTATTCATTATTCATATCAGGTTTGTCTGCGATTCAGAGTGAAGGTAAAAAAAAAGAAACGCGTCCAGCGCATGTGAAGAAATAAATTAATGATAGTATTTACATGCTGAGAAATGACTATGGTAGCCAATCGTTTTTCTTAAAAGAAAAAATCGAAGCTAAAAAGATTGTTTTTTATTTAATTTAAAAAAATCTACAACTTATAATTTTAAATTCAACTTTTATTGTTTTCTTTTAATTTATTTCACTAAATTTGCCATTTTTCTTATTTTACTTTATTTTTTCTGTGACGTGAAGTTGGGTGATTTTTTTCTCTGTTCCGATTGGTAAATTCTGCGCATGCGTACTTGTCAACAACACGAACTTGGCTGCTGCAATTGTAGAATATTTTGAAAAATGGCAAATGATATTTAAAAAAGACGTTAAAATGCCAAAATTTTATAAAAACGTTAAAAATCAACAACAAAGGTTAAAAAAAAGGCCAAAATTGGAGAAGAAACAAAATTTAAGATATTAACAATTAAAAAGAATTTAAGTTATTATCATGAAATGAAATTGAGCTTCACGATTGGTTGAGTTCGAGGTAGATTCATTGCGTATACTTATTTATACAAGTGACTTTGTCACAGATGAATCGTTATTTATCAAATTGGCTGATTCAAAAGTTAGTACAAGATGCAAAAATGACACGATATCTCATCTCTTAAAAGTTATTTTTATTATTGTTTATCTTACCATGTTTTTTTTTATTATTAATTTCCTGTTTGTTTCTTTCTTCTTGTATTAATGAGAAAACTTGGATGGATTATAATCTTTTGATCTATTCAAAGGCGTGCGATAATTCTTACGTATTTCTGTTTATTTTATTATTACTTTTTTTCATCAACTAAAAAACGATCAACAAACAAATCAACATTCCACTCATTTTCTGTACATTGGCTAATCTATGGTGGCGAGGTCAGGTATACAAAACTGAACCAAACAATTACTGGCACTTACTTCTGTAGACACTATTGCAACAATTAAAAATTATTATTTTTGTTTATTATTGTGTTTTTTGTACTTATTGACTATTATACTTTGCAGTTTGTACCTAGTTGACTTTATCTCCATTTGTTTTCTTCAAACGTTTGTTTCAAGATTCAGACTTTTATCAAAAAAACCAGAGTTTTTTTGTTATTTTTATTATTAGACGGAAAAAAAAATTAAAAAAAAAATATAAAGTCAAATTTGTTGTCAAAATATTTATTTTTTCATTGTTGTTACTTCTGTATATGAACCTATTCAAAACTAAAAGTAATCAGATATTGGACCTGGACGAACAAAAAAATTGATTTTTTTTCGTGTGTGAGCTCGGTTGATTATTTTATGCTACCCAATATCAGATTACTCGTTGTTATATATAAATATTAAAATATATATTGTATATCGAAAAGCTTTGGCGCACCCTGTATATCGTGTTTGAGGTAGCATTTGTACTAGTTGTGTGTTTGAGTCTTTAATTATTTATTCATTTATCATCGCAAGATCTGTTTCTCTATATTCATCTATTTTATTGTTACTGATTATTTGAGTCTTTATTGTTTCTCTTACCATTGCGAAAATTTCTGTCGGATCTGCTCTGGCGTATACATTTTTTGTTTTTTATTTTTTTACAGTCGACTTTGTAATTTATTGATATGTCAAAGATTTACGTATATAAAAATTTATTAAAAATTATTTTAAACAATTACTTTCAAAAAAATTAAAACAATAAAAAGTAATCAAAATATTGTAAATGAAAACGTGGTTGGCAGATCCGACGGATTTTCTATCAGTCTATATATTACAAAATTGTTCATTATTTTCATTTGCTTTTAAACCTTTATTTACTTTTCATTTTTCTAAGATATATAATATGTTACTTTGTACTATGAGACGCAGTCGTAAACGACCGCTCAAGTTGCCTTCGTGAACCCGCGCACTCACACATGATGATCGTCATTTGTTATTAACTTTTATACGTTTTTTATATATATATAATCTATATGTTTCTATATTATGAGGCCCAATCGGCGTCGCGCTCTGAGACTGAGAATTTATCTTGCACAATCGCAGAGATTGGCCCGTTTCATATTTTTCCCCTTTATAATAACCTCAAAAAACACCTAATCTCTTCTCAAGGTTATGTCAATGTTGTGTCATTTGTTTAAATTTTTAGTTTCAAGGTTAGAAATGCAAGAGTAAAAATATTTTCTGAACGTGTTCTGCAAAAATGTCCGATTTTCAAAATTGTTCCAAGACATAACCTAAGAAATGATCTTTCGATGTTTTTTTATTCACTCGCCATAATATATTTGTCGGTTTTTTAACGGAATTTTTTTTAATTTAGCTAAGATGCGACCGACGTGCTTATTTTTGTTTTCTTCGGATATTCCGTATTTTACACCTAACCTAAATGTTACTTTTTTTACAATGAGTGTATACACTTTTTTCATCGTATATTTGGACACAACTATCACGCCAAATTTTTGTTTACACGTATAGCCTAATCGTTTTATATTCGCTTACTTAAATTTAATCATTCCTTCTATTTCGTCTTCAAAGATACGACGCCGGACAGACAATTGATGATAATTTAGAAAGATATATAATATATTGATTATCATGAAATACAAGTGTGTATTGTAAATTTTGTCGTTCAAGCCGAGAAATCGTTTCCTGTACGGTTGAAATTGTTCCCAAAATTCATTTTCTCTTTTCTATTAGCTAAACACAACCTAAAAGTTAGGTTATGTTTCAATTATTTATTAATTATCTTTTTGAAAATTTCTCCCGCGCAAAAAATAACCTCCGACTTGATTCATAGTCGTGATTTTATTTCTACCTATCAAATAAAATGCGAAACTATTGGCCTATTTAATGTTTCTAATGATTATCGTTTTTTTTATAATATTGATTCCGAGAAAGAAGAAATACATTCTAGTGAATCGGAGCCGCCATTTTGTCACAACTTTCATAACCACTTTTGACGACTGTGGCCGCCATTTGGTGTCAACTGTAATGGTCTGGCGATCACGGCAGCCATTTTGTTGCTACATGAACCGCCATTTGGTGTCAAAATGGATCTTGTTTACTTTTTGACGACTGTATCTGTCATTCATTAGAGATTTGTGTCCGCCAAAATTGTGGGAACCAATAATTTCGCACTACAACATCTATGGTCGCTTGGTTGGTTCGCAAAAACGTCGACAGGGAGCGCATTTGCACCGTGCGGTCGCACTGGCGCCGTCTACTGGACACAACTGTCGAACTCAACGATACAACTAATCAACAACATTGCACTAACCGACGAAATCAGATTTTTCATATTCAAAGCGACAATTCAAGTGACGGACGTTTTGATTTCTTCCCTTTTTATTATTATGTTTAATCAGTATGTTTATTTTCTGTAAATTTGAGGTTTCAACAAAAGAAACCAAAACTCCGTTTCGAGCCAGGGGTTTCGGTGCAAACGTCTCAGGATTGGGGGAAAAATGTTTTTCTCAGCGCGACTCACGTACGACATCGATCAAACGATGAAACACAGATTATTACTAAAAACAACATGCAACATGTTAGCCTAAAAGTTACAGTTCGCAAAATTATGCTAGTCGGCGCATGCGCGACAAAGAAATGTTTTGTTTTTACTGACAATTTTTTTCCATAAATTACGCTTTTTTGTTTAAATTTTGTTATCGTTCTCGTGTGTATACTTGGTTTCCCTATCGGCACTGTCATTGGTTGCACACATACGCTTAATAATCATTATAATTTAACGATTTATTGATGCCCCGTTGCAATGCGCGTTTAATTAATCGTTTTATGTATAATTTTTATCCTAGATTGATTATCTACTCCAACTTTTTGTTTACTTCCAAACCCACGATACGCGATGCACGAACATAACTCAAAAGCGAGGTTAGGTTAGAATTTTTCAACCTAAAAACATTGTGATGCACGAACATACCCTACAAAATATAGTAACCTAAAAGAGAGGTTATGTTGAAAGACAACTTAAACAATTTTTTTAATTATGAAAACGGTTTTTTACTTAATTTTTGAGGTTATGTTAACGTGCATGCGTACCGTTCAAATTCATAAGAGTACGTATGTAATGTTTTTCTTTTTTTTTCAATCATACGTGTGTACATATGCGACATCTGCGTGCAGTACATAAAAGCTTTTCAGCGACTTAACGAATAACTTTGTCATCGCAAGAAAAAAAAATCATAAATTTAAAATATTCAACTGTTTTACTTCATTGCGGTTTTTCCATACTTTCCAATCAGCTGACGCTATTTCGATTGTTAGTCGTGCACAGAACTCAAGTGTGTTTAATTAGGCAATCAAAATATCACAGATTATGTAAACCTTATAAAAAAGAAACATTTTAAGAATTTTCTTTTCCTCGTCCTTCTTTTATTTGCGAAAAAGAAGCACGAGAAAAAACAAAAACCCGCCGTTTTGTAGAAGAGTACAATTAAAAAAAACGCGAAAAACGTTTAAAATATAGATTTATTATGATACAAAGATTTACAAATAAAAATAATGAAAAAAAGAAAGAGAGAGAGAAAGAGAGAAAAAGAAAGAAAAGTTTGAAGAAAAAAATGTATTATCAATGAAGGAAAGTTTTCTTTTTCAAAAACACCAATAATGTAAACATTGCAACATTATATTATATACGTATATCTATATAATAATATAATAATATAATCATAATAATAATAAATGCGCGTTCCGCGAGGGTGCGCGCGTTTTTTCCATAAATCAAAAAACATACAACATTTCTTTTTTCCTTTACGTTTTCTGAAAAAATAAAAATAATAACATTGCACGTCCACATTGTTTTAGTAAATAGAAAACGAGATCAAGTTTTTTTGCAAGCATAAAAAAATATAATACAAAATTTTTGACATTTCTTTTTCTATCACATTGGAGATAAAATTTGGAAAGAAAATAAAAAATAAAAACAAAAATTGAACTTGTCGATTTACCAAAACTTAAAATTAAAAAAAAAACAAAACAAAGTCATCCTATGAAGATTCATTTCCGTTTTACTAAAACGCAGTGCATGGTGGCGACCTCTGCTTGGCAGAGCCGGCAAAACATATCAAATACACAACTATCCCTCAAAATCAAATGAGACAATTTTTGTTTTATGTACAAGTGTCGCGTTGCATTTTTCGAGTGTCTAGATGTCACTGGTACGCATCGTTTTCAATCTCCAAATCGTTTTATCATTTTTTTTTTTCATTTTCCAATTTCACGAATTAATTCGTCACCAAATCATTATTCTCGAAACGAATTTCGAATTTCGTCAATTGCGGCCCTAAGCAATTTTTTCCCACTTTTTTGTTATTCATCAAAACTGATAATTTTATGTCCGAGTGTGCGTATAACGTACTCGCATTCATCCGTCCACTTTTGCGCGTAAAAAATCAGCCATATTGTTTTTTTTTTCATCAACGGTAAATGCAATAAACATCACAATATTATTCGGCTAAACGTTGTATCAGACTATTATTTGAACAATCTATTGGTTTTCGTGTCTTTCAATGTATAAACGGAATTGTATACTATTTAATGAGGTAGCACAAGATGGCGCCCCCTGGGGGACGTTGAGAAAAACATGCTGTGACCAATTGCATTTAAAACAGCTGAAGATTGAAGATTCTCGTAACCACCATTTCGTGGCAACTGAAATATAATAATTCTAAGCCGCCATCTTGTGGAAACTATCGTCGCCATTTCGTGACGACTGTAATAACCACGTTTTGGCAGCCATGGCGGCCATTTTGTGATCAGTTCAGCCACCACCTTGTGACACTTGTAATAACCACAATTTGTTGCTATTTTATTGTTTTTGTAGCCGCCATTTGGTGTTCAACTGTAATACTCACTTCCTGGCGGCCATTTTGTTGCTACTAAAGCCGCCATTTGATATGAAGATTGATTTTAACATTAAACATCAAATCAAAGCTGTTTTAAATGCCTCAGATCATGATCTATGGTAAACTGTATGTACAAGTGTTTGTTTTTTCCTATTGTCGTTGTGATACTGAAAGCAAAAGGAGAGAACAAAGAACGATCTCGAGCAGATGGCGCGGCAATCAACGCCACGTGACTAGGAATTGCAATAAACTATTGTTAGCTCTCGATAACAGTCATGTAGAATCAGTTCAATCATTATCTCATAAAATTACACTATTATACTATTGCTTTTGTCATAAACATCGTTATAACAGTTTAACAAAATTGATATCCTGTGAAAAAGCGTGTACGGTTTCATAAACTATTTGATTATGCAAGGTCCGCGGACCCGAGTCGGTCCGAGTCGGCCACCACCGACCCGCGTAGGAGAAAATACGTCGCGGCGAGCGACCCGGACCCTCGCAAACGTCCGAGTTTCAACTTTTCTATTTTTCATCTTCTATTTCGTATCAATGGCGGTAGGGGGCGTCGTGTAGAAAAGGCGCTGTTTACTGTCCCGATACGTATTCTATCGCATATCACAAGAAAGGATCACCGGTCGCAAAGAAAATGGCGTTAATTGACATCTCTCATAAAGATTCTATCTGCAAAACTATTGTTATATAAGTCATTTTCTTGTATATATGTAAAATACATTCATTTATCTTTGTTTCCATTTCTTTTGTATATATAAAATTACATGTACAAAAACAGTTAGCAATTCTTACTATTGCACGCGATAATAGCTATCACAAAGAAGGCGCCTTCTCCACATCGTGGAAACTGTTGGAACGCGGGCGCCGCCGCCAGGTGGCGCTCGCGCTCCACCCGACTATTTCATAGTATTTTCTTTTCTTTCTTTCTTTTGGCACTGTGCGTGACGTTTCATTTTTAAACCTTAAACTTAAGTTTCTCTATTTAAAAACCGTAGTAGCGTCGTCGAAAAAAACGACTCTAGGCGCAGATTTAACAATATATTCATTTGAACTAGGATCGGTTGTAACGGTTTATAGTGGCAAAAAGTCCATTGTAAATCCAACATCTTCATCTATTATTTCATTTCATCCAACCTATTTTTTTATCAGTTGCTTGCTTCGTTAATCGTTCATCTACATTTTATTATTTTCTTTTTCATACGTCAATCTGCCTCCTCAAAAGTTTCGGCTTCAGCTCTTTTGATACGTCTTTCACACTCACACACTCATCCAATTCTCCCATTCCATTTTCTCCTTAGTCGCATCCCCCTTCGTTTATCTTTTTCATAATCTGCTTCAATCTATTTCTTTTCATTTTCCTTTATTCGCAAACGTTATCAATAACTTATCGACCGTTGCACTTTGATTGACTAGTTTTGTCATTTTCGCTGCGGGCCCCAAATTTCGAGCCGCGAGTCGATCTTGGTGGCGCTGCGGTCGCCGATCCAGTTAAGAACAAAACCATATTCGAATGATTTGTCATGTTTAACAATTTTATCTCATACCAATCAATTATTTGGAATTCAAATTTAAATAATTGACTTCCATTAGGAAGTCAAAAAATATAGAAACAAATTAAGGAGAGAAATTCAAATTCAAGATTCAAACATCTTGGTAGCAAATAAATAAAACTTTCATCAACGGTGATCGACCGTTAGAAAAAATTAACATGCAAGAAAACTTTTAAAGTTAAATTAAAAACCTGACTCAACATCGACTCGCGATTCAAAATCCGAGTTGAGTTACGAGTAAGAAAAGAGGATAAGGAAAGGAGGGGGGGGGGGGGGGGGGGGGGGGGGGGGGGCTGGGGCGGGGGGGGGCAGTGGTCGTCTATTGGTGCACATATTGGGACGCATTCGCCACTCGCAGGTCACTGTAGTAGCCGCATATCATCGTCGTTTTGAGTTTGTCTTTAGGTTTGCCGGGTTTTTCTCGAGTCGGTTACCTGGTCCCGTTATTGGGGCACCGCGTCCGTGACCGTGTGGCCGGCTTGCTGATGGAACGTCTTCAGACTCAGCTCGGTCTTGTGCTCGCGGGCGATGTGTCGTCGCACCGTGTTGTTCCTGGTGAAAGTCCGCGAGCAAAACGGACACGGAACTCGGATACCCTGGTGACGTTGGCGGATGTGCGCGCGCAGATTCGTCTCGTAGCCGTACAGTCGATCGCAGAATGGACACTTCAACTTTTTTCCTAAAAATAACAATACAATAGTTTAGAATTTGATATTGTCTTTGTTTTCATTTTTTATTTCAAATTAATTTAGTCGGTGAAAATGAATGGCAGTTGGTAAACATGTTGGTTCAAACTTGGACCAATAGGTGACAGCACAGTTTGGTTCGATCTCGCACATACAGGTGGCGTTGTATGCTCCGTTCATTGAAATCTAATTTCCAGAGATTGAAAGTGAGCAAACATAAAGTGAGAATTTCTATCTATAAAAACAGTCAGTAAGTCTTAATCTATATTCAGCAGATAGATGGCAGCACATTTTAATTTGTAATTGAATTACAGGTGGCGCTAGATTCTAAAACTCGATAACAATTGAATAAACGCTACAAAACATGCAATTTTAGCTCGAACCAACAGATGGCAGCAGTTTTTCGTTTGAATTCAATCCTGCAGATGGCGCTGCGTTTAAAACTCACTTTCATCTGATGCAAAAGGTACAAATTTGTCTTGTCCTTTATCATAATCGAAGCCAATGATGATAAATTTAAATCTGTGACTCGAATTCCAATGAAATTAAAGGAACGAACGGGTGAAAACATCATCGGAGGGAGAAAAAAGAGATAAGGATGCAAATAATCTTCGGACAAGTTTCGTGGGTTTGACCTGAATATGTTGGTGGGCTTCTAACGTAAGCGATTGCGAAAGGGGCCCGGAGCGCGCGGCCCCTTTGTCTAATCTATCCTTTCGATTCGTTTAGTGGCGACTCGAGGCCATTGGCACCGACTGCAGAGAGCTATTTCTCAAACCAATTCGCTTTCCTCCAAAGCGATTAAATCAATGCTCATAGCCCCAAGGTTGCCGCGCATTTCAGCCCGAGTTGCATGACCTCTTAGGATGTATTTTTACCCACAAAGCCGAGAAAGAGAGGTTATTAATTTCAACTGGCGTGAAAATTCGAATGGCAAAAAAAGCGGCTTCTCATTGTGCCCGAGCGATGACTTTTGCGGCTCGATGACGCAACGTATCTTTTTTTTATTCTAATGACTTTTTTTTTCTTTCAACATTTCATTTCCTTTGTACCCTTTTCTGACTTTCAAATGTTCAGGTTAGGTTACATGCAGAAAAATTATTTAATAACAAAATTTGAAGGTTATGATTTATCAAACAAAAATTCAAGTCCATTATTTGAGGTTAGGTTTGATAAAAACTTGTTCGCAAACAATGTTGAACAGAAAAATGTGCGTATAAAAATATTTGCAGCCACGCGAGAATTTGGGTTCTAATCATTGATTTTTCGCTCTTTCTCTCCCACCGTGGGTTACGCTCGCTTGTTGTCAGCTGCGCCGGGCGCCTCGGATACAACAGTCTTTTTCGGATATGCGTGCTCCTGTTTATTTCGATTGCGCGTCCGCCCAACACCCAATTTGGCGCCACCGAACGAAATGGGTCAAGGCCCAAAGCCTTAAACAATCTTATGTGCGTGGTTTCGCTTGCACCCCCCATCTTCCACCCCCGTAACTCCTACGCGCTTTTTCTTACCCTAATTTTATTGAACACGAAAAACTTTCGCACTCCTAACTGTTATCTCACCGCTGGGATATACGAAAAAAAAATTGGAACGAATTTGTGAAAACAAACATCAGATAAAAACAAAATTATTTTCTACGAATTTTATAAACATGTCACCATTGTTTATTTACATTTTTAATTTAACAAAATTATTATATCACAAAAGTTTTCTTTTTAGTTCTTTTTTAAATTTTATTTTAAATCGGATGGAAGGAAGGCATATGTGACAAAATAAACTTTTTTTTGTTATCTAAATTTTGATGTATTATCAAGTGGCATAGATAAATACACGTTGCCTATGAGTGCACATTATGAGGACCTTGAATTCAACTAACCTTTGAAATAGAATTGATCAAAGATTCGCTTAATCGTTAAACACACTTTATTACAATTGATATTAAACAAGAATAGAAGAAAAAACCGATCGAAAGTGTATTTTTTCAAAGAATAGACTTTGTCAAGGTCACGTGATTCTTTTCTGGAATCAGATGCATATATTATGGTATCAAAGTTAGATGTTTTTCTATCGTGTTTGATGTTCGATAATAAAGCGACAAGTTTTGTTCTGATAAGTCAAATAATTTTTGCCATTTTTATTTTATTCATTTTAGATTTTCGTTTTTGTTTTTTCAATGATTTCATTTTTAGTAAACAAAGAGATGTAATTCGAAAGAGAACCTTTCAGCTATTCGGAGAAATTTGCGATTGGTCGCATTTTTCCCGCCTTCGAGAGACTTTTTCTTGACATTTTTTTTCTCTTATCTGAAAATCAAACTGCAAAAGCAGTCTTACATCAGCCAAACGACAAACTAATTCCTTCACGAAGATATCGTGACATTTTTATTGTCGACGCATTTTTTCGTCCATCAGATATGACCGGCCAAATTTATTCTCCATGTTTTCTACTCTCTCTCTCTCTCTTTCTCTCTTCATCGCTTTGATTAACGTTTGAATTTTAAATTTGTCGAATAGAGCCGTTAGTCGGTCTTAGAAGCTTACGATGCAAATGAATCTTCGCTCCAAAATCCTTCCAAATTCAATTCTCCAAAATACATTTCTTCAAAATATATTCACTGTTTACAATGTTTATCAAATTTCATTGTTTGCCCAAACGAATTTTCGACTTTGTTGTGTAATTTTTTAATTGTTAATCTTTATTTTATTTCGTTGTCCTCTCGATGACCTTCAAACAATTTTTGTCACGTTTTTGTTGTTTATTCTCAGAATACTTTTAGTTTTCCTTTAATTTGTTGTTATTGTAGACCTGTGAATAACCTTGGAATGCTTTTTTTCTATCAATAAAAGAACAGTTGACCGAATCTCCTTCAAATGATTTTGTTTGTTGTTTTGTTATTGTTATGATTATCGTTACTTCAAAATTGTTATTATTGTTGACCCCGGGATGTCCTTGGAATATTGTTTTCTTTTGTCGTTAAACAAGAAATGAACAAACATAGGAATGACCTTAGTTTACCAAAAAATTTAAATAAACAAAAATTCGAGGCAACGTCTTGAAATGAAACTAAAAAAAGTGAAATAAAACAATTGGGAAGAGACGGAAATGCGTGTAAAAAAGCGTGTAGTTATGGAGTCAAGAGAGCGATTAATGCAATTAGCACGAATTTTGAATGGGCCATTGTGTGGGACCCTTAAGAGCATGATGAATCAAAGCCATGTCAAACGGGGGCCAACGACCTCGTTGCGCAAAACGAAAACCGGTATTTGAAATCCGAACCTTGAAAAAACAGCATCGCACACCGCGGGCGTTATAAAGTGAACAATTTTTAAATGATTATTAGCATAAAACAGCATTAGAGAATAGAGGCCCATTAGCATAACTCACTTCCTAACGCTGTATGCGGATCTCAAATTTACGTTCGAGATGCTAATTTAGCCCAATGCGATTCTTTATTTCATCGACCCGAATTCACTTCTTTCTTTTTTTTTTCGTTCTTTTCACTCCAAACGTTTTTCTAATCTTATGACATTTCAAATTTCATTTTTTAAATAGTTTTTTTTTTCTTGTTTAGAAATAAAAAGTAAACACAACTTTCGAGAACAAATATTTATAAACACAAACGACCTCTAATTGCATTAACTTTGAAATGACTTGATGATTTTTTAAATGTTTTTTTTAATTGTTTATAAATAAAAAATAAACAAATGTTTGTAAACACAAACGACCTCTAATTATATAAACAAAGAAAATAATCGTAAACAAACATGAACTTCCGATGATTTTTTTATTGATTTTTCATATTTTATTGTTTTTCATATGCAAATGACCTTCACCAGATGTTAAATAAAAAAGTAAACATGAAGCAATGAACCTAACAAAAAATAGAGACAAAAGTTGTCATTGTTTTTAATAGTTAAGAAATATAAAAATTTTTTAAGATTGAGCAATTTTGAACTTTCGCGCAGGCAATTATGAATGAATGTCGAGCGAAAGCGCGCATACACACACTGCAGATGGCAACATCATTCTCAGAAACGGTCATTCCCCTTTTTCAAAAAGGAACAAAAAAAGAAGCAACTCGGGTGGGGGAGGAAAAAAATAACACGATGCTGTTCGCTTCCTGGCGCCTTAAGTTAAACGTGCCTCGGATGCTTTCTTTGTTCTTTTTGCCCACATATCATTTTCATTCACGTATCTATTTATTAGACACAACCCGATCCATTTTTTAAACCTCTCAGGCATATTATGTTTCTACACCGATTTACAACCGATTTATCACCAGCGCGCATTTTAGTCACGCAAGCAACCGTATTTTTTAACAAAAAATTATGTTACATTAACCTTTTTTTTATAACAAATGTTACTTTTTTAATTAAAAAACATTGTTCAAAATATATTATAAAAAACTTATAGTAACTTTTGAGTAACGTTTCCGGGTATTTTGAAGGTCTTTTATTTGGTATTTCAAAAGATGTTGGAATTGAATTTTTTTTTTCTACGGGGCCGAGGAGGACTGTTTTGTGAAATAGAACTATGACAACGTTTGACAAATATAGGCGGTGATAAAGATACGTCAAAAATACCGTTTTGAAATTCAAATATGCGAGCTCGCGTGTTATCCAAAACTTATGCAAATAATAGTGGCTGGCCGTAGTGAAAATCACAAGTCGAAAAAGCCTCGATGCTATTAGATTGATCATCTAATGGACTTAGAGAAATATACACATCTAAAATTATGTATGCAGCATAATTCAAGGCCCGATGCTGAAAATTTTTTTCTCTTTTTTATAACGCGACCGGTTTATCGACCAATGAAATCGCACTTTTTGAAAAACAATGATTTTTATACATGAAAACAAAACAAACAAAATGAAAATATAACAAATAAAAACGAAAAACAAATATAAAATAATGAAAAGAAAAGAAAATGTAAAACAAAACAATGTGAACAAAATAATAAAAGGAAATGAAAACAAAAAAATGAAAATAAAAAATGACCTTCAACAAAATAACAAACAAAAACATGAAACAAAACAAAATATGAAATAATAAAACGAGATGAAAACAAAAACATTCATACGAAACAAAAACATAAAAGAAGACAAAACAAATAAAAAAATGACCTTTAACAAAATAATGGACGAAAACATGAAACAAAAGTTACGAATTTTGAAAAAATGCATCATGAGAAAAAACAACAGGACGACACAAAAATTTGATTCTATAATTAAATTCACAATATCCGCGTTTAAATATAAAACCTACAACGAAAATGTGAATCCATGCTATTGGAGATAAAGCGAGCCTTTTCTCGGAAACGTATCGCGTTATTACTATTCATCGAAAGTCAACATGTTTACTTCACACAACTGCGGATTTCTTTTCCACGTTCCCCCATTTTCTTCATCTCCGAAATTGCAAAAGTTTTTCTCCAATTTCCCTATTTCATTTAATATCTGGTCAAACAACAAGTTTTCCAAAAAAAAAAATCCCCTATATCTTTTCATCAAGACAAATAACATCGAAAACAAAAACTTTTTCGCCCATCTCTTTTTTATGTATATTCATCTTACGGAAAACACAAAATCTCTAAAACTATTATAAAAATTCCCTAGGTCTTGAAACAGTCAAAAATTTTTAGCTGGAATGGTTTGTACTTACAAAAAAAACTCCCTAGGATATTGTACAACTCCCTAATATTTTTAAAAACACCAGATAATTCAGTGTTACGAAAACAAAAAAAAATCCCTATAATTTTGTACAAACTCCCTAGTTTTTTTAAATATCCAAAACTAAAAAAAATACATAATGAAAACAAAATCCCTAGATAGTTTGTAATAATTGTAATACAAAATATACCTAGCTTGGATATTCGAATAAAGTTCCTAGATTGAAAAAATGGAGAAAACGATAGATCGACAAAATGGATGGACGTTTTTTTAATTTCGTAGAATAGAAACAGAGTACGAATCAAACAAAGAGGAGAAGAAGGAAGATAAAGAACAAGATTAGAATTATCGTGACATGCACTGGATTTTTGTTAACGACACGTGTACCAACACAGGGATACGCGCGCGTGTGTGCAGACGTGGACATGTGACAACGCATATTTGTACACGCACGAGGAGAGCCGAGCGCACACGCAACCCGACGCAGCACGCAATCGCCTTTCGTCTCTCACTTTTGTACGAATGTATTGATTGGTGCGCAAGGTGTCGCCCAGCGCGATCCCGCATCGTGCCTCCTCTCCCCGGGCCACCAATTTTTTTTTTTCACTAAACTCCGTTCCTACCATCTCCGAAATTGCTTGCGATGCACTCGCAATTATTTCATCCTTCGTTATTCACAATCTAGGGGTTTATCACTACACATTTTTCAGTGGAAATATTTTTCATTACAAAATCCTAAGTATATTTTAACAATCTAGGGAATTTTTTTTCAAATTTAAGAAAGTTTTTGTGTCTAGGGATCTTTTAGAATTTTCAAGATTTTTTTTTTTGCTGTTTGTATCCTTCTTAATCTGAATAAACTTTCTACGGAATTTATTACTACTTGTTTAAAAAAGCAGATTTTTTGAAAATCTGGTGATTTTTGTTATCACTAGGATACGAATGGAATTTTATAGATTTTAATTCATTTTGTTCAATCGGCGAACGACGATTGCAGAAATACGGTAAGGTCTCTAATAACGGCCTGGTATCACGATAGTCGCGGGTAAAAATATATACCGGGGATACGCTCGCGTGACACTTGAAAAAAATTTTGTGAATCCGCCCAGCCGTCGGCTTTCCAGGAGTTTGTTACCCTGAAAAAATACACCCCCTGATCATAATTTGTAATTCACCACCTGCACTGCTACATAATCAGAGTACCAATTACGGCAAAAAAAACTTTCCAACTACTCCGTAACCACGTTATTTCGCAGACAATTTAACTTTTAGTACCTTCTTCAATACATTTTTATTTTTACAACAAAAATCAATTCAACAAAATCATTTAAATAAGAATATTTTGACATTGAAAATGAAAAGATAAAAAAAGTTAGATTCAAAATGAAAACACAAAGGATGATGTTGATGAAATAACAAGTATTGAAAAATTAAAGAAATTGCAATTGGCTAATAATTTGAGCGATGGGGAATAAAAAAAAGGAATGAGGTTCTGTGTGAAGAAATATTGGTGTGTTTGAGCTCGTGCAAGGCATTTTGCTTTGACAACACAATAACTCAAGATAACTTGATAACAGAAGCGTGCTCGGAGCTCCGAGATTCTCCGATTTGGTTTTCTGTTATGGAATCTCCGTCCCTTTTTGCCCCAAAACTAGGTCGCACCAATTTTCGAATTGATCTTTCGTTTCGTTAGATTTCTTAGATTAGATTATTTCTGTCTAATTCGGAAACTTTATTTATTGAATTGCCAAAAAAAAAAAAAAAAAGAAAAGAAAAACAAAATACAATAATAACAATACTAATAAAGTAAAAAAATACCCTGAAAATGAATTTTGATTAAATAAAAGTTTGACAAAATTAACTAAAAAAATAAAATACAACAATGAAATACAAAATAGAAAAAAAAAAAGAAAATAAAATATTTAACAAATGGTCAATCATTTCTGAGTGGAAAAAACGAATGTTTTATTTTAGAATCAACATTTTTATGCAAAGCCGATCGTTATGACAATTAACGTCAGGTAATTACAATGATCAAGTGGAAATTTTCGTACATTTGATAGTCATTGATAAGAGGTTACTAGTTGCACAAAATACCAAAAATTGTATCCAATCATGAAGCAAAGCACGCCGTGTGCAATGCCGTACTAATGAATCGGCTCTCTTTTCATTATAAAAAAAAACTCGTTATCATGAGCTGCAAAACAACTTTTTTTTATTAAAAAAAAAAACGATCGTAAAAATTTTATTTCTAACGTCAGTTTCGGTTCATTAAATTGTTGGTCGAAACTCGATAACGGTCTAAAATTAAATGGTCAATTATTTTCCATTCAATTCATCTCATTTGAAGGTTTCGAACGTAATAACAATTAAAAACCAATACAGCAATCAAATTAAATAAGATAAATTACAAAAATGAATATTTTTAATTGAATTCAAAAAGTTGTTGAAGTGAAGAGACAAGACAGACAAGAGATAGGGGGAAAAAAAAAAGAAAGATAGATCTTTTGGGCTGAGTTGAAACTTGATATGAAATAGGAAGGATTGGCGCTGATAATTGTGAACAAACGTATGTGCTGGGAAAGAAAAGTGTGAGCTTAATTTGAGCGGGCGCAGGAAAAGCCGACGCATAAGCGCTTCTGAGGGGCGATCAATAAACGCGCGTGTCTCTCCGGGCCGGTTCGTCCGTCTCCGTCTGACTCGGGCTGTACCTGAGTCTTCTCAATGCAATTCACCCTTGACAACCCCCTAAATCAAGCTTGCTCCTTTAAGGATCCAGTTTCACTTTCAGCTTTTCAATGTCAACTTTTCGTTCCTCGTTGCTTAGATACTTGCCTCAGAATCACGCTGCAATTCCACAAGGCTCATGAATATATCAGCCACGGCTTTTCTTTCCTAATTATTTATTCAATTATTTTCCCTCATCTGGTCACTTTTTTTCTAAACTTTATTTCTTTTATTCCTTTTTTACTAATCATTTTTACAGATTTTTTTTTCATATTTAACAAACAGTTTCGTTCATCTAAAGAAATCTAGTTACTTTTTAAATCCATAGTCATTTTTCTCTTTCAAACATCTAGTGACTTTTACAGTTCCCAGGTACTTTTTTGCAATTATTTTGTTGAAACATCTAGTTACTTTCTAGTGACTTTTTCTATTAACTTTTATCAACTTATTAGAAACTACAAACATTTCTGATTGGTGTCTAACTCTTTTTCTAAGATCTAGTAGCATTTATAATTTTGAATAAGTTCGTTCAAGTCTAGTGACTTTTGTTAGTTTTGCAAAATTTGTTCGAAAGTTGGTTCAAGAAAAGTCGGATCTTTGAAAATAATCTCGGAGACCGAGTTTTATTTTGGTCGAATTAGCAGGCCCGCAGTTCGTTCAGCTTTGAAGATTCAAAGGCCTCGGAAATGCCTTTGCACCGATGTGCAACGTGCCATAAAGCCGGAAAAGTGGGTTAAATAACTATACAAAAAGGAGGCTGTAGTAGCGCGCGGGGTGTGAAAATAAAAAAAGGAAAACTGAAAAAAGAAAACGCGTCTTCGGGGGCACGTGCATCTTTTGTAACAACCAAGCCACTTAGCATTACGCCACGCTTCGCGTGCACAAAGCGGGTGCAGGCCAGAGGAAAGCCAACAAAGGTGCAGCAATTAGGACACCTTTTTGCTTCGACGAACTTTTCAAAGTCAACGCGCCTCCGACTTCTTTCACTTCGTCTCGTCTTTTTTCACCTCCCTGACATTTTCCCTCACATATCAAAGACAATGCCAGGATGCACACGTTTTTCGATCGATTGGTCACAAAGTTTCTCATTTTCATCGCCCCGATTTCTTAGTCGCATCTACAACCTTTTTTTTTCTCTAGTTTTTAGGGATTTTTATAGGGACGTTTTATTTCTGTACAAAAATTCAATTAAGATGGATGTAAACACAATTGACCTTTAAAAGATTTAGCTTTGTTATCTAACGACCTCTAAATGACCTCTCATTGTCTCGTCTCTTATTTGTTGACAAATAAAACAAAAATCACCTCTAAACGTCATAACTTTCATTGTTATTTATTGACCTTCGATATTTTCTTTATTCGTTGTTTTTTTGTTTATTTGAGATTTGAATAAGATATTTGTAAACAAAAATGAAGCCTCTGTTTTTTTTTATATAGATATAACCTGAATAATTTAGAATTCCCACTAAGAATGAGGATAAAAAGTGATGAATATGTCGTGCAAAGTACCGGTGCAGGCCGAATGAAAAAATTGAATCACATCTATTTTCTGGCACATAAAAAAAGAGAAAGCCCGGGTTTGAATGGGTTTCACCTGCAGCGATGGCGTAACTCATGCATTTGCTAACTCGAATGCGGGGCTTTCATAAGATCGATTTCGAGAAGGCATTGTTGTTCACGAACTGATACTTTGAATTCATTATTTTATTATTATTATTTTACAATTATTTTTGACCGAGAAACAATCGTTTCCCCATAACATTTTCAATTTATCAACAAAATCCCTAGGATACTAGAGAATATTTATAAAATTCGTTAGAAAAAAAGAATCGTCTTCAAAGTTAAAATCATTAAGAAACAA
Source organism: Trissolcus japonicus (assembly GCA_030522925.1). NCBI lineage: Eukaryota > Metazoa > Arthropoda > Insecta > Hymenoptera > Scelionidae > Trissolcus > Trissolcus japonicus. Next base: position 50,523 of record JAPYZS010000521.1, read on the forward strand.
TTTGAAACAATTGAAATTTGTAACAATTTGTGGAAGACGTTTTTATATGATAACCTCAAAAGAAATGTATGAAATTGAAAAAGAAAGTGATTTAAAAAAATCTTACCGTCAGGTGTGGTAACTGTGCCTGCCTTATTAATTTTTGAGTTCCACATGGCCGGACTGAGCTCTGGTGTCGGTGGATGAGCTGGAGGCAAGTTGGCCATCCCGGGGGCGAGTTGTGCTCCGTGATGGGCATGATCCGTGTTGTTTCCGTAATTCCTACTGTCGTATCGGCTTTGATTGTTCGCATAAACTTCTCTGCTGAGGCTCTCCGCGAGTTTTTCCGCCCTTTCCCGGTCAGATATCGAGAAAGGTTCTTGTTTTATACGCAAATCTATAGGAATAAACAAAAAAAATTTAGTTCGTTTGTTCCTCAATAGATGGCGACACCAAATGATTCACTGAACTCACGACAGATGGCACTGTATTAAGCATTACAAAATTCTATTATACAAATATGAAAGAGAAAAATTAAAGTAACTTTAGTTCTTTCGTTTCCTAATAGATGGCGGCACTGAATAATTCGCAGACTCTACTACAGAGGGCGCTTTACAAACAATTATTGACTTATTTTTGCAGAAATAAGTCCAGCAAATTTTTTGAACATCTTTCCTTCACCAATCATACTGTTTCTGCAAATTTGATCTAGATGGCGCTGTTAATAATTTGTTTAAATACCTTCCGCGACGTTTTCCTTCAAGTCACCGTTTTCGCGCTCGGTCGACGAGTCTCTCGCGAATTCTCGCTTGAGGTCTGTCGGGGTATGAGGCGCGGTATGGGGATGTGCAGGTGTATCCGGATGATGCACGAAAGGCTGATACGGGTTTTCCAGCAAGAGTGGATGAGGTGCGGAAGCGGGTCGGAAGGCGGCTCCATCCCGTAGGACGCTGGCTCGTCTAAGGGAGTCGATGTCACTCGGCGACCTACTACAAGGAAAATGTACAAAAAACACGTTAAACTCACATTTTTCCGTGTAGATGGCGCTTCACAAGAAATCTGTTTAAATGTAAATTTTCAAGTTTTTTTTCATAATTGTTTTTTTTCCAAAGATGGCGCTGATTACAAGATCAAAACATTGCAACTGGGGTTGTTTATAAAACTAAACTGTAGATGGCGCTTTATAATAAAATTAAATAAACCAATGGAATAATTTAATTAGGAGATTACGAACCTGAGTAACTTTTTTTGCGGATTGTCGTAGTATTGGGCAGTGTGGTAGGCGCTGGGAAGGGGGTAAGTGGGGGCAGGCGAGGGGGCAGGCGTGGGGGTCCGTTTGATGTGGTTGCCCTGGGGCAGCTCCGGTGTTCCAGGCGTCTCGGCGGTCTCGGCGATGTTGTTAACGACCGGCTCGGCGACGCCCGAATCTGCACTTTTCGTCTCGGCCGCGTGCCTTTGGGCCACCGCCAGCTTCTCGTGTTCTATCGAGAGGCCCTTTACCTGTGCAATCACCAACAAAGGATCACCTATTGCTCTCAACTTTTTTTCTCTCACTCCTCTTCCTCGCCCTTTTCACCACCTTATTATTTTTTTTTGTTTTTCAAAGGGTTCAACGACCTCCGCAGATGGACACGTGCAGAAGAAAGAGACAGATATAGAGCGAGACAGAGAGAGAAAGAGGAATATATTTTGCACCAAAGGGGAAAAAAATTCAAATTAATCCTGTTGATTACCTGAAGGCATTCCGCAGCTTTAAGAAAGGAACTGAGAGATTCTTGCGAGACGTGGACTTCGCCGCGGTACATGAACTCGAGCAGCGAGGCCATGTTTTGGGCGCTCATACCGTCGAGAATGACGATTAGCCCGGCCGGCGTCGCCGGCATCCCTTCGAATAGCTCTTGAAAATGTTTGCTGCATGCTGCCAATATTAAACGGTGAGCTTTAAATGTGACTCCTGCAAACAAAATTTGAAAATCTTTTTCAGCAACTTTTCGACCTCTACATGACTTTCAAAAACGCACTTATGTTTATTAATCAAATAATAGATAAAAATGATTTTAAACAAAAGTGACCTTCAAACATTGTTCAACAATACCAAATACTATTGTAAACAACAATGATCTTTTAAAATTTACTTTTTGTTTTGTACATCACACGCAATGTTTGCAAACAAAGAGGACCTTTGTATGACCTTTTGCAGTTCCGTTTTTTTCAATGTACTGAAATTTTCGTAAACAAAAATGACCTTTGAACTTTGTTAAACAATGTCAAAAAATTATTAAAACGATGACCTTTGTTTGACTTTTACATTTTGTTTCATTCATTTGTTGATTACAAAAAATTAAAATATTCATTTCCTATTTCATGAAAGGATAGTTAAAAACTGAATGCGCAATAAGATAAAAGTGTTGAGCATACGGGCTATGAATCACAATTTCATGTCCGGAAGATTAGCTATAAAAAATATCTGACACACTTTATACTTTCACTGGGAATATCCACATCGAAAATTCACCTTTTTAAGTGCAACGATAACAAAACGAAAAAAAACTTCACTTTCCAATTCATTGTTTGCTCTCATTTTTCGAAACGATTAATTAATCTTTTTTTTTTCTATTTTTTTATTGTCTGCAAGTTTTTCTTGATTTTTAATCAGACCATTTTTGTTTGATTTTATTTATCCTTCTGAAATTTTTGCTTTTTCTTCGTCGAACTTCTTTTGCCTCTGCCAATTACCGCGTTCTTTTATTATTATCAACCAATTTCATTTCCGACAGGGGAATAAAATGAGATGCATAAAACGAGCTGCAAGGCGTGTCTTTTGATTGGAAACCCGCGGGTGGAAAAAAAATTTGGGTATGTAGATGTACGAACGGGGCCGAATAATGGGATACGCGATTGCGCTCGGGGAAAAAACAATTGGACCCACGCAGTTGCGCGTACCCTTCTCACGGTTTTTTCCTCTTGTGTTTTTTTTCTCTCTGTGTCATCGACCGCGGGAACCAAGTCACCGAGGAAACGAGCGAACCCTTTCTTTTGACGGCGCATAAAGAAGCGCTGCCGCCCTTTTCTTACAGTCCGCTAAATATGTAGGCCATCTTCGGACACAATCTTACGTCGTTATTCCTGCGTAAGTGCAGGTACGAGAAGCTCAAATATATTTTTCTAATATAAAAAATGTTGAACAAATTTGTTGGAAAAACAATTTTTCGAAAATGTTTCTGAGCAATGTTTATTTTATTGACCTTTGAATGACCCCTAAATGTTTCTCGTTATTTTTTTTATTAAAAACAAACTGTTTCAAGTATTTGCAAACAAGTGTGATCTTCAACCTTGTATGCATGACCTTTGGATTATTTATTTAATTCTCCTCTAAATAACCTCGGAACAGTTTGTTATTTTGTAAAGTCAAAATCCTTTTTTTTTTGTTTATGTAACTTTTTTAGACAAAAGTTAAAACAAGTTTGAAATGTTTAATTGACTTTTAAATATTTTCTTTTTTTATTATTCACAAAATTCATTTATAAACAAGCATCAGCTTTAACTATTTTAGATTGTTCAATTCCAGACCTGGCGTGCGGAGGAATAGCTGTGTTACAGTTTCTCATAGCCATTAAAGACAAGAAGAAGATTGTTCATTTATCAACCTCGAAATGAACTCAGAATTTTGTTTCACTTTGTTTTATTATTATTATTTGCCAATGTTTAAAAACAAAAATGACCTTAGACAGCCTATTATTGTTTGTTACTGTTTATCAATAATTAACTGACTACAAAATTGACAAGCCCAATTGACCTTCAATTGCTATTTATGATTTTTTGAATTTTTCTGTTTGTATTCTCGAAAAATGAACAAACAATAAAAACAAAAAATATAAACAAGTTCATTTATATTCCAATTTCATAATTTGTTAAATGAAAAAAATAGCCTGTAAATGTTTGACTATGTTATTGTTTATATTACTCGATAAAATTGTTGACTCCTTGAATGTCTTCTAAATGTTTTATTAAGGTTATGTTCCGGCTGATGGCGCGAAATCGAGACACGCAAAAATTAGCGGCACATCAACATGGAACTCTTTCGCTTGGAAAGTCGTTTATGGTTTTTTGTAAATAAGCGCAACTGTCGCACGCTAAGAAGGAAGTCGGCGGGCGTGAGAAGTGTTAAATAGACGTTGAACAAAACAGATGGCAATGACATCTGCCTGTCAAATTGTCGTAATCTATGCGCTGGATAATTTCATGCCAACGGGATCGGTGTTTCATTGTTTTATGGCTTGGAATCCTGTGACTTTAACCCCTTTGCTGAAATTTTTATCGCAGAATTACGTAACCACCCCCGTTTTGTAGTTTTCAGGGGTTCGTTGACCGCCATCTTGAAATATATCTAGATACATTTTTTTAGAAATTTGTAGCAGCGCCATCTAGGCTGTAATAAATGATTTTTCTTCATTTTTTTCGGTTTTATTTTTTAGTTTAAAACGAGTTTCAAACTTTTTTCAAGGTTAAACTTTAACCTGAAAATTTTAGTTCTTCACTTGTTTTATTTTGTTGCCCTTTTCTCGGCCCGAGATGCGAGATACATTTGTGCACAAAACCCATCGCAAGCGAGATATAAAAATCCGCGTGTGCTCTCGGGGCCAATGACCCGCTGTGTGGGCGTTCCGCATACTCGCTAATCTTCACGCGTGTAACACAAGACGTGCTTTATTTTTGGCCTCTTACTGCACGCCCCACTGCCGATCCCGGAAATTGCGCAATTATGCAATAGCAAACTCAATAAAATGAAACAAAAAGAACGAGATAACAAAAAAAATAATAAATGAAACCTAACCTCAAAAAACTTAAACAAATAATAAAACATTCAAAAATTAAATAAAAACAAAGAAGGTAAACAGAAGAATAAAAAATAAAAAAATGTAGAGAATGTCCAAGGACATAAATAAACGGTTGTTGTTAAACAAAAGATAAGATACTTTTTTTTTCAGGTTGATAAAGGGGTCCAATTTGAGATGCATAAAGTTGAAGGGATAGAGGGAAATAAACAATGGGATGCTTTATTGGACGGTTCTGAGAACGCCCCTTTGTGGGCGAGCTGAGAATGAGACACGTGTGAGGCTATAAGACGACGGAAGAGAGGTTACCTCGACGAATTCAGCAAATAAAGCGGCGGACGCGGTTACGTAACGGAGCAGTGCACTCGACGTGGGCATTTATTCCACAGCCCCCAACAACATCCCAACTGCTTCTCTTATAGTGCAATGAACGAATAATTACGGTCCGAATCTTTTCTTTTCTTTTTTTTTTCTTAATTTTTATTTGAAACTTTTTAAATGTAAACAAAACAAACTGCAATTTTCTGCGAAATCTAAATGTAAACAATTTGCATTCAATTTGTATTTTATTCAAAAATAAAGAAACAGAAAACGATCGGTTTTCATTTGACATAAAATGACCTTCAAATTTTGTTCAACAATATTGAACGACGATCGTAAACAAAAGTGCACTCCGTTTGACCTTAGACGGTTCGTTTTTGTTTATTGACGATTTTTCTAAACTGAAATGACCTTCAAACGTTGTTGCAACAAGACAACAACGTTAGTTTATGTTTGAACTAGAAGTTTTCGTATGAAAAACAATAATGATTTGTTTGCATTAAAAAATAATGATCGATAGATTGTTGACATAAGATAATCGAAATTTTTTTTGTTTACAATTCGAAATAATGAGATGACGCAACAATGCAGGATTGGATAACAAATCGGATTGTGAAATAATCCGCGTGTCATTGGCTTCTGCAGAACGATATATAGTCGCATACGAAAAATTGGCCTTGATCCCACGTGGCCGTTGGCTGAAACCAAATGAAGACAATTCCGGGGGACCCGAAACCGCCCCTCGCGACAAATTTAGCGCGCTCTGCAGTGACCTTGCCAGGGCATTGACCGTCAATCTAGGCGCGCGCGGTGAAAAATACCGCCGCCGAGTTCCGCGTATCGCGTTTCGCGCGATTTATCAACCTCAAACTATTTGTCGCTATTATTTTTAGCCTTCTTACAATTTTTCGAATCATCTTCAAACTAATTTTTTTTTTTTTTTTTTTTTTTTTTTTTCATAGATTGCAGTTGGTTTTGAGTTCAGGTGATTAACGAGGGAGCCAAATCGGGACGCGATTTGATGAGTCGAAATTAAAATTAAATTAATAATGCATTTGTTATTGAATAAAGAATGTTGTTATTACGGGTGGTGCAATCAGGCGTTCGTTAATTGAGCAGTTTTGAGTGACATCCCCAGGCAATTTCAAAACAATGTTTTTGTTTTCGTTCTTATCACGTTCAAAGAGAATAACTGGGCTTGTTGTCATCAAGAAAATGCATATTGGGTTTTTGAAAAGTAAAAACCAATGGCGGTACAAAATTACAGACAATATTTAACTAAAAAAGCAAAACAATCAAAATACTTATGTTTCTTCAGTGAAATTCAACAGTAAAACAAAACAAACATTGTTTACTGTATTTTTAGTCGAATACAAAAAAACAAACAAGAAAAATAAAAACAATGTCGATGGGTGTTTGCTTACATTCAAATATAAAACAATGTTTAATTTTTGTTAGTCAAATTTCAAAAAACAACCAACCGAAAAAAAATCAAAACAAAAACATTGTTCACGATCTGTTAGGTTAAATTAAAAAAAAAAGGTTAACAATAATAAATTTCGTTGTTTAAAGGTCATTTTGGTTAACAAAAATTGCAATACATAAACAAAAGAGAAAATTGCAAGGTCACACTGGTTCATTCGTAAAAATTTGTTTTGTTTACATCTACTTGGTTTAAATTTCCTAAGTTGGAATAAAAATAAAAAAAAAAGATTAACAAAAATGAATTCGACGGGCGATTTGAATGTCACGTCACTTGTTTATAACGCGGCAGTGTCCACCTATTACATAATTGCGTAAGCCAGATCGGGTGACCTCCGGGGTTCCTTAATGCGCTTACCAATCGCATTGTTGAATTCAACAAAATTCTATTCTCACTTCTTTTTTTTTTTTTGTAATCTTTTTTTTAGGTTAGACAGTCCCTCTCGGAGAACGATTTGCAATTCAAAGTGACTTTCAACGGTGTAAACAATATGGTGATATCGTTTTTCTTGCAACTGAGATGAAGGGCCAACTGAAAACCAGTAGAAGAAAAAAAAAGTACAGAAAAAAAGGAAATGTTTTTTTTCATGCATTCATAAAAGAAGACCAGTTTATATTTTTAAGGTTAAGGTAACAATGAAATTGAACTTTCTAATAATAAAACTTCGGATTAATAATGCATGAATTTTCAAATGAAGAGAGACGATAGAAAAAATGTATAATAAAATAAAACGATTGTGAATTAATTTTTTTTTCACTTTTTTATGCAGTTCTATTTTTCATTTTTCGATATCATTTCAGTTTTTGAATACGTTTGAAGTCGATGTTTTTTTTATTGCAGATTTCAGAAGTAGGTAAATCTCATCCATAAAATTTAACCCTTAACAATCGCAGGTATAAAATGACCCAAGAAGGTCCCGGACCACAAAAGCAGGTGCGATACACCTTACACAGCCGAAACGAAACAAATTTCCTCGTAATCTAACGTTTGCATTCATAAAATTTTATTGACTTTGATATTTCATAATAACAGCAACTTTTTTCTCAAAATTTTATATAATCCTAAACTTTTTATATTCTTTGTTTTTAATTTTACAATTGTTTAAAATGTGTTGTTAAAAATAAAATGAAAAAAAAATAAAATAAATGAATTAAAATATTTAAAAAAAGACTGAACAAGTTACACTGCGTCGTCGACTGGTGTTGCAATTTGTGAGAAATAATGTTCTAAGATTCAATCTTTTTTTTTCTTGCTTCTCTCTTCAAAACTTTTTTTTTTGTCATCGCATTTACGAAACTGACGGCGCAACGAGTTGTGCAATCGGAATGTTATTCGGAGTCAAACGGCGTGCTGTCGTTAGCCGAAACTGTTAGAAGCCCAAGAGTTCCTTATATAGCGGAGTGACGTAATAAGCGCGAGGCTTGTGGGAAAAAAATGCAGCCCACCGACCATTTTCTAACCTCGCCTCGCTTAGCATTCAAATGCTCTTTTTTCGGTTGAAATTCAAATCTTATCTCAAATGGTTTTTCATTGGAAAAGAGTCAATAAAACGAAAAAAAAACTACACCAAAATAAAATCAGACGTCATCGTTTTACAAGGCTCAATTTTCATCTGCAATTTGAAATTCAATAACAAAATTAAAAATTAAATTAAGTAAAAAAGAAATTCAAAAATACATTTTACATTATATCTTAGCTATTGATAATGAACTTCAGAAGATGAAAACATTCGCGATAAAAAAACATACACGAAAAAGTCGTCCGAAAAAAAATGATCCGTGCACTTTTATAAAGGCAGTTTATCAGTTTTACGAGCGCCGAATGTTTGAATATAAATTCATAATTGTGCATGAAATATTGTCCATGGCTTATAAAAGTGCACTGGGGAGCATTTTTCGATTTTTTTTAAGTGAATTGGGCGGTGGATCGTTATTTCATCGTTAAAAAAAAACGGAAAAAAAAATCAATGCCCGGTGCCTCTCATTCGTGACAGGAATTTCGTGTTAGGTTGACGTTAGATTGAGGTAACATGCGTGAGATATTGCGTATCGGGTATCTCTCTAACAGGGGTCCGGGAATATATCGCACCTGTTTGCATGCAAATTTTATTTCTTCTAAAAAAAGGCGAGTCAAAAGCTCTCTAACAGTTTTGATGTTCAGGTTGGATTTAGAAAAAAAAAACAAATTTTTTAAAATCTTTTTTCGAACGAAAAAAATGAATGAAAAAACAATTAAAAAAAATAAAAAATGAAAAATGTGTTTAAATTAAAAATGTTAAAAGGTGCCGAAAAAAATGTTGAGAAACGTGATGTATATAAAAAAGTACATGCAAGGCACCAAAAAAATCGTGCAATCTCGTTTTATCATGCACTGCGATAAAACTCGGTACTGATAAAACAACTTTTAGGTCATTCATCTTTCTGGAGCCTCTCTTCATTTTTTTTTATTATTCGTCAACCGAATCATTTCCACTGAGTTGGAACGCAATTGCGAGGCAAACTTGCTGCATAACACGTCGCTCGCTCAAGCGTGAAATCTGTTATTGAAATTGGAATGAATGTTACAGGTTATTAGATGATAACATGGTCAATCGAATTAAACAACAATTAACGATTATTATATTTTCGTCACACCCGCCCGGTCGAGTTTTTAATGCATCTCCATTACTATTTTTTTTTTTCAATGAAAAATTTCAAGTTGATAACTTTTTTTATTTCCTCGCTCGGTGATTAGACGATTTATAATTTCGCATTATAATTATAAATCTAATTTTTTTTCGTTACGAAATTTGGCAAGTTTTCCATTCGGGAAACTTTTTTTTCTGCTAAAAATAAAATTCAATTTATATAAAAAAAAAAAAAAATTATAAAAGTTTTTTATTTTTATTTTGATAAAATATAGTTTTTGAATATAAATAAACAAGTTGAAATGATTAAATGATAAATTGGATTTTGTGAACCGGTTGAAGAATTTTGGATAAACCGAGTTTAAGTTTGGTTCTATAGATAGGCACGTGTTCGCGATGACAGAGTGCAAGGCACTTGATGTTCGGGGGGACCTTGGCAGCGCGCAGGCCGGGGTCCCAACCGACAAAAGTGGGAACGCCGAAGTGAACGGACTTTCGGCGCAAACATCAGTTTCGGCGCGTCAAGGTTGGACTCTGATGCAACAGGATGTCGGACATTGACTCAAAAATTTTTCCCAAAATTTACTCAATTAACATTGTTCAATGACAACACACAAAAACCTTATCACAACAGTCCTGAAATAAATTGGTTTTTGAATTCAAATAAAATCATTCATTTAAAACATTTTATTTAATTTAGTTCAATTTTCCTATTTTCATCTTCATTTTATTACACTTTTTCAAATTTGATCATTGTCATTTTGTTTCCTTGTTTGATATAATGTTGGGAAAATTGTTTTTGTGATTTCTTTTAAATGAAAAAAAAAAAAAAATTGAAATAAAAATTTGAATTAAGTGTCTTTTTTTTTGTCAAAAAAGAAAATGCATCTTAGAATCATCTTCAATGATTTATACCGTATGAAGAATGAGGCGTAACAGTGTTGCAAGAACCGTATCGAAAATATAAAACTGAACAATCAAAAAGACCGAAACTGTTAAATTCTAACTGTAACCATGGAACTGTAACCCAGACCTACTTTTGTACACTTTCAAAATAACTACGTGATGCACACGCGCTTGCTTAACTGCATTCTCAGTTTCACAATCAAACTCCCTTTTTTATTCATTCTTCATTGGTTTCGCGTTGTCTCGTCATTTGAAAATTCGTTTCCAGTTATTTTTCGTCAAATCGCTCAGTTTAAAACAAATTAAAACATTCTTTCTTTTATTTTTTATTAAAAACATCCTTTTAAATTATTTTCTTAGATTAACCAAATTTATCACTATTCTAGGGGAATTAAACAATTTTATTTCTTTTTTTTTAACTTTTTAATTATTCTTTCTAAAATTATAAATAACTTTTCGATTATTGTTTATTTTATTTTTTTTTGTTTTAATTTTTAGATGTTTTTTTATAACTAAAAAAGTCACTAAAACACTATTTTTCCCACTAACACTGCAATCCATAAATCCAATGACGATCGAACGAGAGAGTCGCGACCGACACAAGAAAAAAGAAACAATTATTCTTTTCATTTTTCGATAGGTTGCAAAAATTCAAAATTTTTCGCGAGAATCGCAGTGCACGGCTGCATCGAGCGAACTGCAGCGGGCAGAAGTTTGCATGCAGACTATTGCGCGGATTCACGTGACCGAGCCTTTAGTGGGGGCGACCAATAGTTTTCTGCACAGTTTCATTCGGCGATGCATATAGCGAAAAAAAACTGCAACAAGTAGTGCGAACGAACTTTTGGTCAGACGTGCAAAATATTCGCACGCATCTCCCCTAAGAATCCTTTTTTGTTTTGATTTCAATATTTTTTCAATTTACAAAAAAGTGCACAACATTTAGAACATTTTTTCTACAATATTATTTCGGTTTAATTTTTTTGTTCATCCAACATTTTCCAACTGTTTAAACGTTTTTTAATTATAATTTCAAAATATTATCGTATTTTGTTGTTCAATTGAATATTTGAATGAAAAAAAAGTTGAAATTATATTTTGCAAAACTTATGATTGTTTTGGAAAGAAAGTTGGATGAAAAAAAAGCGGCCTATGGATTGTAAACAAATGAAATAAAATATTATGACTCACCCTGGCAAAAAAGGGTGACATCCGTGAGACTCTCGCTTTTGAAAAGATTGGAGAAGGCGGTGGCCAAGTTACTGCCGAAACTGTTCCACTTGAGACAAAATTGTTGTTGATTAGAGTCCATAATGTCACCCTTTTGCCCGACCCCGTGACCTTCGCCACCCCTCTCGCTCTCGCCCTCTAACGCGCTTTTCTCCTGTGTTTTACTCCCGTGTCCAACTGTTCCTCCAGCTGCAACAAGAAAAACCCAAGAACACATTATTGAAAACAATTTTTTTTTTGCAATCACGATGTTTACAAACATCAAATTTCTTAGAATCATAATAACAATTCATAATAAAATTGTAACTGTAAACAAACAAAAATGTAAACACCCGAACAATTTTTATAAACATTTTGTTTTGGAGAAATTTTGTTTTAAATAAAAGAAAATAAAAGAAAACAAATGAAAATTCTTAGAAACTGAGGTGTAAACAAATTAAACTGAGGTGTATAAAAGAGATTCCTAGAAAAATGGAAAGTAAACAAAATGTTTGTAAAACTGCAATGTAAACAAACAAAAGATTTTTCATGAACATTTTTCTCGATTGAAAAATTGAAAGAAGAATTTGAAAGAAGAATGATAAATTTCGTAAAATTATGTTGTTCAATCGAATTTGAAATTCATGAGAATTTCCAGGAAAAAAAATGAAGTGACAACATAACATTTCTTGTGCATACATTGGCGTGTTTCACTGTGTGAAAATTTGTTGGACGTGTAAAACGATGAGACCTCGATGAGTTTTTTGTGTATGTGGAATCATTTAACGTGAGGTGCCTAATACCTTTCTAACACCCTGAGAACAGTTTCACGCGGTGACCTCGAAACCGGTGTTTTCGGCATTGTCCCTGTTTATGAACACTTTTCAAAGTGATTGCATTTTCGACGAATTATAGCTTTCGTCACTCTTCTCGTAACTTGGTCAGTGTTTTTCACAGAACTCAATTCACTCTTTTTCTTCATCCAATTCCTCAAATTGTTATTTTTTGCAATTTAAAACTACCACAAAAAACTACCACACTTGTACAAATCAAATTTTCGTCTGATTTATTGCAACTTAAAAAAAAAACAAAATCATAACGCAAAACATCGTAACGTAAAAAACAAAAGAAAAATCACGAGAAAGTGTCTAAAACCGATTAAACCATTTTAATTCAAAACGTATTTTTAAACTGAAAATTTTTTCCGAACTTTTTTTGGATTTATCAAATCATTAATTTTCAATGAAAAAAAAAAAAAAAAAAAAAAAAGATAATGAAATGAAACCTGTAACTCTCAAATTTCAAGAACTATCAAACCGCACCAAAAATTAAATTTCCCCAAAAAAAGGGACAACCCCTGGTTTTGCGTCAAGGTCATTTACAATGCATTTGTTTTATTTATGTAAAACCGTCAAAAACATACCAAAATTTGTCGGCCACATGGGCTGATACGGACTTTATCCAGAAGCTCACAGTTTCACAAGCGACATAACAACCCCGTCATTTTTCACTATCCAACTAATCCAACTGGCATGTCCGGGGAAGGAGGACGAATTGCAAAAAAAAAGCGAGTAACCAGGCGAGAGAGCGCGGTGCGACACGTGCCGAAATCTGGCGGCGATTGACAGTTCATAGAGCAGCACGGCACACGAAAACTAGTCAAATTGTAGAGAAGAGAGAGAAAGAGAGAGTGAGTGAGCCACGAGCGAGAGGTCCGAGAAGACGGTGCGAGCGAAACAGAGAAGCGGGGTGGAAAGAGAGGCAGCGAGGAATGCGTATATGGGTCATCGATGTGGATGCAAATGCCGCGGGGAGGGGGACCCAGGGGGCCGGGAGGGGAGGGCGAGGGTGGGGCTGCAGATTAGAAGAGGGCGCCTGATTTCTTATCCCCTCCCGGCGTACCCTTTCTCGTTATTCGTCTTCGGCCCCTCTCTCCTCGCTGACACTTTGTCTCATCTTTGAAACGGGAAGGAGTTTAAAGGGAATTTCGAGGGGGCGCATGGTGTTGCAATACAACCATCGCTGCACGTTTAGTTCTAACCTCAAATTTATCATATACAATATTACGATAAATTAACAATCAACAATTATGACCTTCCATGTTATCACATTTTCTTCACATTTTAATTTGTTCCGAAAAAGAAACTGATTAGACCTTATTACCTTGGACGGTCCTCCTGATTTATTATTATTTTTTGTGACCTTGGTACGTTCATTTTCATCTGCTGTATTGTTTACTATTGTTTTCATGACTTTGTCCGATATTTTTTATTATAAGTTTGTTTACTATTTTTATTATTGCATTTCTTGTTTGTAGTGACCTTAATAGTCCCATGTTTGTTGATTTTCAGTATTCCATTTTTTTTATTTTTCTTAATGACCTTCAATAATCCTTTGTTTATCCAAGTTCGTTTGTGTGGTCTACATTGCTTTTATTCAAATGTCAGTCGAATGTTCATGTGTACGTGTTTGTTTACAATTTTCATTGTTGTGTTGTTTTTAATTTTTCTTAACGTCCTTCAATTATCCTTCGGTTATTTATTCATTATTATTATTTTCATTGTTGCTTTTGCTGTTTTTCTTTGTGACCTCTAATAATCCAAAACATTCCTATTTTTATTACACACGTTATTTAAGAATGTCATTGTCCTTCTTTTGTTTTTGTTTTTGAGGTTTAACCTCAACTAGTCCTTTGTCACTTTTAATAATTTACAATTATTTATTTTTCTTGCATTTCTTTTGTTTTTTTTTTCTCTGTAATTTCAAAAATTATTATTTATCAACATTTTTTCAAACTTACTAATTATTTTGGTTGCAACTTTTCTAATATAACATTTTTCCATTCTATTAAATATTCAAAAATATTTATTTGTTATTTTACGTTGTTCTTTGGATAATATAACACGACGAATATAATGAAAAAATGTTTCCTTTTATCACAATAAATACGACGTTAAATGTAATAGAATTTGAGCGTGGAAGAGATTGCTCTCAAAATTTGCCGCACGTTTTCACGTTGAGCGATACGAAAGTACGTAATATTTTGTTCCCAAAATTTCTATTCGCCGAGTTAGATGCTTCTCTAATTTCTAATAAGCTAACACGTGTCGGACCGGGAGATTTGGGTCACGAAACCGGTGCCCGTTAGAAATGCTGGTATTAAATTTTATGACCGAAATTGCGGTTTTTTGCAAAACACCATTTTTGTCGTAACAATAAGAATAATTTAAAAAAAAATTCCAATCAATTGTAATATTTTTTAACTTTTCATTACAATTATTTTCACAGTTATTTTATAATATCAACTATATAATTATCATTATACAATTATCATTAAAAAAATGTGTTATATATGTATACATTTTTGATATAAAAATAGAATAAAGTCATTTTCCCACATAAATTTAGATTATTGATTTTTTGACCCAAGTTACATCAAAAGTGAATCAAATGACATAAAATATTATGCAACCAAATGCAATGGGGAGAAAGAGAGAGAGAGAGAGAAAAAAAAAAGATATTTGATCCCTAAAATATGTGGTCAGATCCAAGAGCATACATAGACCAGCCTCATCTGCGGGCTCTTTCGCGTCCTTATCGAGCAGCTGTGGTGAATTAGTTAATGTAGCATGCTATTATATACGAATTCATTATGACCTATCTAAATGGGTCAAGATCCAGTGCCAGGTACTCTACTGAAAAAGAAAACCCTCATTCTTCAATTACAAATTACTATTTTTACCAATTCAATTTCTTCATTCCTCTTCATTTCCACCGGTGGAATTTAAAATAAATGTAGAATATTCAAATTTGATGCGCAAATAAGTGAGCGCGAGAACAAAATTGAAGGGATGCGCGCGCATCTGTGACCAACTTCACTTCATTTGAATTCATTTGGAATAGATAATTTTGAATTGCGCGCGCATCTGTGACTAACTTGAGTTCGTCGAAATTCATGTGGAAGATAGAATTTAGAATTGCGCGCCACAAATGGATGCGCGCGCATCTCTGACCAAGTTCACGTCATTGAGAATTTTTGGTATCTGGTAACACCTAGATTTAAGATATCTAGTAATTTTCTATTAATTTGTTGCAACTAACTTCACTCTGTTGAAAAGTCAACTCATTATTTGGTGATTTTTTGGTACTTTTCGTAGTTGTGTTGTAGATAAATGCATTCTATCGCAATTGCAAGAAAAAGCTAGTGACTTTTTTCTAACGATATTGTGTATTGGTTGTTTCTAGTATTATTTTGTAGTATTTTTAACAATAATATCGTGTGGTGTTTTTCTAGTGATATTTTGTAGTGTTATTTCCACGGTCATCTTTAGCAAAATTGTATTCAGTATTATTTTGATATATTAATTAATTATTTTCTTGTTATATTTACTGGTAATTTTTCTAGTATTTGTCTAGTGAAATTTGTAGTTACTTTTCTATTGTTATTTTTGAGTGATATTGTATTTCGGTATTGAAATAGCAACTCGAAGGACGAGAATGAGTGAAGAACTGCATATATCATGCGAGCGAAATGGCTCTTTATTTTGTGAATGCGAGCAAAATGGAGCTGAAAATGGAGCTGGGTCCTTGTCTTTTCTTTATTATGAAGAATAAGGACCATCGTAGAGAAGCTCAAGTACGGCAATTGAAGTGACTCTGACTGTATGGAATATGCATACATATGGGTTGCACGCTTATTCGCATCGCTGACGTTGACTTACACGAACGCTTATACTCGATTACGACTTTACGAGCCACCGTGACGTCGAGTACACTCTCGGTTGCGAGTCCCCTGTCCCAAATATCATTCGGCGTCGAGTGTAACGTGACTTCTTGATCGTACGCCGAGTCCCATTGATCCAAGCACGCGTGCATACACGCGCCGACCTTGTATTTGCGCTTTCATATTAAACAGTTCATGAATAATCCAAGTTTTAATCAATTTCATCCAGTTCAATTTTTAAATTCAGTTCAAAAAATGACTGTTATTTTCAAAACTAGTCCAAAACATTTTTAATGAAAAAGAAACTAATCTAGAAATTTTGTTTAAAACAAATCTAGGGCGATTTTACTCACGTCTATACTAGTGTTTAAAATATGGGGCAGAAAAAAATTAATCTAGGGATTTTCTAAACGAATCCAGAGATTTTTAACAAATCTAAGGAGTTACTAGTGTTTCAAAATGTAGGGAATTTCCAATCAAATATGGGGCTTTCTAGTGATAAAAATTTCTGGTGGATTTTTTAGTAAAATTTTTTTGAAATTTTTGAATGATTCAAGATACGTTCTTTGGTTTGATTATTCGTGCAAGAAAAAGTTGTAACGACTTTTTTTTCGATTGGACGACTCGACGGTTGTCGCAATAGCCGGCAGCGTTGCCGAGTGCAATAAAGTCGCTGCGTGGCATGGGGACGGGGCGAATGATAACTCAGATGATAGCTGCGGAGAGTCGCGGGACGGCGCGTGCGGGGTAGCTCCGAGCTCCGGGCTTTGGGGACAAAACGAGTTTCGAGTAAACGACTCAAGGTTATCTCAAATTTCTAACGTTTAAACTAACCGTATTGTTTAATTACAAAAAGTTACTAGATACAAAATCTTGCGACAAATTATTATCACTAGATTTAGATGTCTGGAAGGAGTTGTGCATTTCTTAGGTATTTTAATAACTTTGGAAAAAGTGACTAGGAAAGTGACTAGAACAAAAAACTAGGGACAAATAGATTATATTAATGAGGTAATCACTAAATTGAAATTTTGGTTCAAAATCACAGTGATTTTGAATAACAGTCGTGCATAATAAAAATTACTAGAAAAGTTACTAGAATGAAGAGGCTGGGGAAAAATAAGATATTTGAAGATAAGATAAGATGACAAGAAACCGCTTAGATTGAAAATTTGTAGTAACCAGAACCAAAGTAACGAGAAGTAACTAGAATATTTTCTGGGAACTTCAAAAGTTTCTAGAAAATCCCTAAATGGTGCAATTTGGGAGAAATGTTAAATATTTGACATAGTAAATCAGTAGATATAAATTCAAAAAATAACGATATAGTCATAAAAACATATTTTTACTACAAAAGTTACTTAAAAAGTCACTAGATTCATACTCAGGTAGGTTCTAAATACTTGATTGAAATTAGGTCTGGTTCTTGAATAGTTCGAGATCCGGACGTAAGACAAACGTTTTCGCGTTAAATTGCGGAACGAAGTGTGTGAATTTGGGCTGTCAATCACGCGTGAAATCAATAGGGTGAAGTTAGGTAATTTACCTTCTATGACGTTAAAAACCTACCACCACAGTGCGGCTTCTCTCCGATAAAAGCCAAATGTCAAGTCACTCTGGACTTGGATAAGGTTTCGAGAATTAAAACATTGAACCAGAAGAACAATTTTCACATATTTTCATTTGTTTCTTGTTTACATTTGCAAAAACCCTTGATGGTCAGTTTTTTTTGTTCAGAGAGTTTTCTGTTTGTTTACATGCATAAGTCACAATTGTTCTGACAAGGTCATCCGTGTTTTTAAAATTAAAATAACTAATATGATGAAAAAGTAAAAAACCAAATAAAAATTTTTGATAACAAGAAAAAAAGCAAAAAATTTACCAAAGTTGTTACTAAACAAAAAAAAACATTGTTTACAATTGAAAAATCGTTTCCAATCAAGGTCATTAATGTTGATTAAAAATTTTTTTCCGCTAGATGGTCGGCCGTAGATAAACGTTCCGAATACAATGGCCCGAAAACAAAGCTTCGCGGAATAATAGGAAAAGGATAATAAAATGGCTCAGAGGCATAAGTCGATGCGAACACGTTCATGTATTATGCGCGCACGGAGCGCGCGTACACAAGAGCAGCGGCTTCCACTCAAGGGTTCCTGCGAGGGATTATCTATGAAAAATCGTGACGTAAAACAATTTTCATGTTCCCGCACCATAAGATTCATATTCATATCCCAATTGAAATATTTACATCTTTCAAAAATCATTCAAACAAATTAATGCAAACAATCCAAAAAAAATTTATTACCAAACAACATTACAAAACAATTTCATTTGTAAACAATCATTTTATTTACAATAAAAAAAGCGTTCCGTTAATAAAATTCCCATTACGAGATTCAAATTTCCCGCCAATTTTGAAAATTTTACACCGCGCCATCTAAAATAATAATGACGCGGAGTGATTTTTCGCGTACAATCGTTCAAGTCGGAAGTAATCTCGACGTTGATCGAGGGTGCGGGTAGGGGAGGAGCGGATGGAAGGAAGGGGTGGGGGGAGGGGAGGCGTTGCGGAAACGAAGCGGCGCGGTTGACAGGCTGCGTGAAAAGCTCGAAATGAAGCAAAGGCTTCTCGCGATAACGTCAGTATGGCGTAGTCAATACTGCAGCGGGGGCGCCCCCTGCGTCGGCCTCCCTTGCACAACCCCTGCACGTCCTTCCACATCCTCCCCTGCCGCGCTATCTGCAGCTTCGCGTGTTCATCGACGAGGGTCCCCAGTGATTCCCAAAAACCTCGATATAATTGCCGTGGGGTGTACCGTAAAACGCAGCGAAATTACAAAACAAGGGTTTCGTCAACTTTTTAATTTTTTTTCTTTTTTTGGTTTAATAACAAACAGATGTGAGATATTGAGAAGTGTAAAAAAGGTCGGAAATTTATGTTGCGATTGTTGTTTGATTGGAACAAACAAACGGGTGGCGCTGCAGTCGCTGTTGACAACATTTTTTAAATTGTTAACATTGCGGGGAATTTTGTAGCGCATGCGCAGCGGGGGGATTTGGATTGCGACGAACAGTAGATGGCACTACTGCCACTGTGATTAAGGAATTTGAAAAACAAAATTGTAGAAAGAAAAACAAATTTGGTGAAAAACAATTTTTTTAATTTGAAATTTTATTTCTCATCTGTGAAAATTAATTTTGTAAACATTCTTTTTCATGAAAATTGTGCCTACGTAATCTAATATAATTCAAAGCAATTTTTAAGTAAAAACAAAAATAAAAATCAATTTTTATTTCAAAATTCTAATGCGTTCTGACCCTCTAATGAAAAATGGCATAAAAAACTGCAGGTGTTCGCAGTTAATGCACTCGGAGCGTTAAACGGTGGCTGACCTAAAATCGATCCTAAGTGCATCACATTGTAAAATCCGGGCGATCACTTTTTCGTTCAATGCATTTCAATAACTCCGATTGGTACAGTCAGCTCCAATAATATTTTTTTCCGTCGCTTCAATCAATGAATTTTTATCGACAACTTTCTTCAATCATAATATTTTTGAATTCAGTCTTTTTCAGAATTAATTTTTCTGTTATTATGTTTTCCACTATTGGAATTTTGTTTCTACTTGTAATTTTCAAATGAGTCTGTTTTTTCAAGGTCAGTTTTGTTGTTTTGAAAATTTATTATTATTTTTTTCAAACATTTGTAGTTAGTGACAAATGACCTCTTTACAATGTCACGTTTGTTTTTTGTTTCATTTAATTTTTAATGTTATGTTTGTTTATTATTTTTGTTATTTTTTTAATGTTATGTTTGTTTATTATTTTTGTATGTTTGCAATTTAACTTTTTTTTCATAATTAATTTTGTTCACTTTAATTTTTATTCCACTCCCAAAATTTTAACAGTAGTGTCAATTGTAAATACATTTCCGGAAGCAATATTTTCAACCAGGATAGGTCCCGATAGAAAAAACTTGATTTCTTTGTAGAATAAATAAAACGTATTTAGAGGTCATTTGGGGTGCAGTTGCTCCTGGCCCAATAAAATGCAACGACTTCTTTTATCAAAAATTGAAGTATCATCTAACCTCAAATGTAAACAAATATACGTTATTATTATTATTATTATTATTATTATTGTCAAAACAAAATATAGATAATCATCTTTGAAAAAATGCAAAATCATTTTTACCGTTTGACATTTGTTTATGCCTTAGAAGATAACCTCAATCATCAAAAATAATATTTTTTACTGACAGTCATAAAATAAATGTATAAACAACAATAATCTATAACTTATATTTGAAAAATTAATAGGACCAACCTCAAACACTCGAAGTGAAAAATCGTCGAACGAACACTGTCACTGGTTTGACAACAGACAACAGAAAGACAACAGACCGAAGTCATTTTTCTTTCCCAAATCGTCTTTTCACGAATGCCATCACGATAAACAAAATCCGTCGATAGATAAAAACAAACTCCAAACGTAAACAAACTTCAGCCCCTCCGATCCGTGAGTCACATTTAGTTTCGAAATATTTTAAACGCAAAAATTCGTGTCCACTCACCGCACTGGTGCAAGTTGCAATCATAAGTTTCCTTCTTCTTTTCAGTAAAAGGAGACAGATGTAAACAAAAAAGCGAAACCTGAAACCTACGACTGAATTTTTCGACCAATCATAATTGGTTCCGACTGAATGTAAACAAAATTGGAAATGTTTTACAGTTTTTAAAAAGTAAAACAAAATTAAATTAAAGCAAAATAGAAATTGGAAAATTGTAAATATTGCATGTATTACAATTTGGCGACCGTTCGAGCGTGAAGGTCGAATCGAAATCGCAAAATAGAAATTAAGCATACGAGAGAATTTTGATCGTCCGGTGGGTTGGGTGTCGTGCATCTTTTTTTACTTCCGCATGCTGTCCTTGTCTTTCGACTCGCCTGCTCATGATTTCTTTCGACAATATTTTCGGCTATTTTTTTATTACACATCTCACATTTGTTATTTTTGTTAACAAAGAAAGTACAAGACTCTTTTCATTTTTTCCCGCGTTCCCGGAAACATGTTTTCATGTTTTTCTTTCGAAACAACACATGTGAAAAATTTTTTCATCCACGACCAATCGGGGGGTGTCATAAAAGTGTGAAATTTTTTGAACAATAACACCGTCCCGTCATATGTTTTGTATTGTAGTCTCTCATAAAAGGAAAATACTTTTTCAAAAAATTATTATAATCAAAAAACTGTAAAGAATGTAAAAGGTAAACAGAAAAACGAAAAGAGTATATAAGAAATGACAAATTAGATTTGAAATTAATTCATTTTCATTTGTTTTTTAGGTTATGTTTTGAATGAAAAAAACATTTATAACTTTGATTATTTTATAAATTTCAAATTCGTTTATTGGCTTGAGCAACGAACAAGTTAGACAAGGTCAGCATGTCCTAAATGATGTAAACAAAGCACCGACAACTTTGGAGATAAAAATTGGAAAAAGATAAAAAATGTCTACAAATTTTGTACATAAAAAAATCGACATTCATGGATGTAACATTGGAAGAAAAAAAAAGAACTAAAATTGTGTAAAGCAGGTAAAAAAGTGAAACTTGGATATTTCTAATCAAAGGTAATAGAGTGTCTCAAACTAATTTATTCCATTAGGGCGTGACCTATCGTGTTCAAATTATTGGTACAAAACACATGTTTTCCGTTGTTAGAAACCGAGGAACGCGCAAAACTACTAATTTCAACCAACAGGAAACGAGCGCGAGTTTTCTTGGACCGGCCGATCGATAGGCATAATTACAAACGCAACTCATGTTTCAACCTGAGTCCGAGAAACTTATTCGGCCGAACCCCAACGCATGATCGTGAATTATCAAATGAAAACGGTGGGCTCACGCGAGCGCCGCCGTCAGACTTGCACAATTCCCATTCCAATCCTATAACAAATTAAAAAAAACCTTCTCTTTTGTCCGCAGGTGAAAAATGGCCGTTGAGGCGTGGAGAGGATTGGGTTCTTTTTTTTTGTTCCTCTGGCAAATCAAACGGTCGATGGAAAATCGATTAACTAACAGGTTTGGACGATAGAAATCTAAGAAGAATGTCATGCGTTGGATCTCCGGCCGTCTTCCATCTCCTTCGACCTGGCCCTGGGGTTTCGTAACGTGCATATAAGAGCGTCGTTATGACAAATGCGCACGATCTCTCTCTCTCTCTCTCTCGATACAAGATATGGTTCCCGCACAGTCATCATTCAAATTTCCCACTCGAGAGGAACAAGAAGAAAAAAAAGGCTTCCCATAAATCCATCGTGATTTGCATTTTAATTGGATAAATATGCACAAATGGAGCTTCGATGATCCACATTAGATTCAGATTTAGATTGTGGAAACACCAAGTCATTCACATAAATTATCATTATAACAATTACCTTGGTTAATTAAAAGGTCATTTACGAATTTGGTTTTATTTGCAGGAAGACTGCCAAGTTGGACTGCGGTGTCACTTGGCCAATTTCGTCCGCCTAATTAAGTGTCATAACCCGGAACAGTCTAGGATAATCTTAATTATCTTCTCTAATAACTAAGTGCTCCGGAGCTTACGCCGAATTGCGAACATATGGACGACTAACACGACACGTTCAGTCAACCGAAGGAGCGGCAAAGTTTTTCACCTTGCCAAATAAACATATGCCTACTTGTAGGATCAACCAGGGAATAACGAATATGTTTATCCATATTATCAAATATGGTTATATTTTTTGGACAAATCAAATTTTAATTTTAATTTTACATTTGCACTAAAATTTTATTCGTATAATTTCATTGAAGAAATGTCTATCTACGCAGTGGAGGAAGATTCTTGAACCCTCAGTTCGAGAAATAAATCAAAATTAAATTTTTTTTAATTTGTTAAATTTGCAAAATTTGTTACATTTAAATTCAAAATGTTTGGATGTTTATTATTCTTTCATTTTTTATTTACGTTCCATAAAGTATCACTCCGGTATTGCTATTGCTTATTCTGTGTAAACAAAACCGGTCTCAGCCGGGAAAATCATTTGTGAAAACAAACCCCGTTACGTCACAGTTTTTTCGATGTTCAAAAAAATTCCAAGGCTGGGGGTTCAAACAAAATAATTAGCAATAATAAATAAATAAATAACCGGAAAAAATGATAAAAAATTAAACTCTGATTTGCGTGCCTTATATGATACAATTTAAATCATGCTGTGATCTATAGCTACAATTTTTGAAAAATATAGTTGGATTTTCGTTGTTAAAAAATTGTAATACAAAACTGGATTGATAAAAATTGTACCTGGCCACCACGCTTCAAGCAAGGATGGTTGTTGATTGCTGGAGTTGTCGCCGACAGGGGCGTACATCCTCCTCCAACTACGTCACGCCCGTCACTGACACCCCGTGCGGCTGCAACCGGCTGCCCCGCACCCTTGCGATTCCCGTGAGCACCATATAGCCACCCCTAACCGAGGCTCTCCTTTTCTCTCAGAGGATGCCAGGAGTTGCAAGGTTACCACCACCGCTCGGACCCGTCGGCTCGCAACCAACCCCCGCCTTCATGGCTTTTCCCCGACGTCCCCCCACGCCATCCCCGTTGCCACTACGTCACTTCCACCTTCACAACCGCGGCCACGGCCACCACTTTCGCTGAAAGCACTTTCACGTGGAGATACGGCTGCAATTTTCAGCCATCATTGCACCCTGAATTTACAGCCCTTTATCACCTCTGTCGGCAGGAACCCAAATTTAATTATATTTTTACAAGCTTCATTGTAGATTAAAGTCACTCGAGATAATCAACATTTTTGTAAGAAACTTTCGGGCTATTTCGTTCACTCTCCCCAAGGTCATCCGCGGAAACAATTTCGACAATTCTATTAAAGAAAAGCTTCTTTTAACGTAAAATTCTCTTGTAAACCAAATGACCTTGTAGATCAAAAGTCGCCATCGACGATTGTTTTGGGGTAAAAATGAGAAACAAAAATTTCACTTTGCTGATCAAAAAGTCAATCCAAATTGTTTATATACAATGTTTTCAATTATTCTTCATTGATCGTTTGTTTATAACTTCGGAGGTCATGTTTATTTTGGTTTAACAAAACTAAAAATTTGACCCCTGTCGGTCAAAATGTATCCAGATTGTCTATCAACAAAGATGTAAACAAAACTGTAAAAGCATTTGGTAGTTTTTTTTTTTACAAAAATAAAAAAGATTGACCTTGGCGGTCGACAATAATCAAGACTTTTGATAAAACAATGCAAACAATTGCAAGAAGATTGTACAGTTTTTTTGCAAGTTGAAGGTCATCCTCGATTGTTTTGGTTATACATTTTTGATTTTGTATAAGAAAAAGGTTAGGGGGAGAATGAGGCGTTGTATGTGCGGAGGGTTGCGTAGACGCAGCGAAATATATCCCGAGAGAGAAAGACTCTGCAGAGGGGTAAGATGCAACGCACATCTATTGATTCTCTGCGCCGACTGGCGTAGAGGGATGGCCCGCACTTTCCAAAGCGCACGCACACGATTGTGCACTCTCCTCTTTTTTTTCTCCCATTCTTTTTCGTCGATCCCCGGCAAAGGACGACGAGGATACTAAATTTAACAAAATGTTACTCTTTCAGCCAACGAAAAAGTTTGTTTTGCAAAAATTATTAATAACTGTTATTTCTTATATCTTTGACAACTAAAAATGTAAACAAAATAAGAAAATAAGACTTCGACAAAATCACTCGTTTAAAAATTTGTTTAAAGAAAAAGAAATTGATATTGTATAAAACTTTCAAAACAAACAAAATTATCCCCAGTCGGTAAAGCAGAAACCGGTGAGATCAGTTTTAAAATTTTCCGCTGATTCAAATCACGCGCCTTTTTTTCCGGCGCGCGGCCATTGTTGTTCCACGTTTCAAACAAACAACCCTAACCTAATTGGCGGTCGACAATATTCGAGCGCAAAAAAACTGTCAAGGTACACCAAGTTGTAACAATATTTAATAAGTTTGTTGGAAAAACGTGAAGGTCGCCTTAGGAACAAGATGGTGTCGGTGCTGAACACCGTGGACTCGGGTCATGAGGACATGATCCACGATGCCGAGATGGATTATTATGGTTTGAAATTGGCGACGTGTTCGAGTGACAATTCTGTCAAAATTTTTGACCTCAAAAATGGCACGCAGGACCAAGTGGCGAATCTCAAGGGCCACGTTGGGCCCGTCTGGCAGGTCGCCTGGGCTCATCCAAAATTCGGCAACATTTTGGCTTCCTGCAGTTATGACAGGTATCTATTGTTTTTTTTTATTTCTTTGTTTATTTTTGTTTTTAATCATGTAAACAACCATTCGTCCTTTGTTACTTACATCTTGAGTTACACGTTTGTTTACATTTTTAAAGATCAAATTGTTTGCTTATTTTTAGGAAAGTTATAATTTGGAAAGAACTGGGAGAATGGACAAAAATATACGAATACACAAGTCACGATTCGTCGGTAAATTCCGTCGCCTGGGCTTCGCACGAACTGGGCCTGATCCTGGCCTGTGGCAGTTCGGACGGTTCGATCTCAATCCTGACGAACAACGGTGACACCTGGGATGCGCAGAAGATCAACAACGCTCACGCGATCGGTTGCAATGCCGTCAGCTGGTGCCCTGTCATCGAACCTGTCACGGAGTCTGGCAGTTCGAATACCAGAAACATGTCCGCCAAACGTTTGGCCACTGGCGGCTGTGACAATTTGGTCAAAATTTGGCGCGAGGACAGCGATGGCTGGGTCGAAGAAAGCAAACTCGAAGCTCATAGCGATTGGGTAATAACAAAACATACGAACAAAAGTGACGATAAAAAACTAATTCGAAGAAAAATATTCAAAAATTGCGATTTAATTTTTATTTATTATTGGTACAAATAAGATTGTTTACGATCTGTCAATTGTTTTGGTTATGAAAACAAAATATTGACCTCTGAGATCAAAAATAAAAAAAATTAATAATAACATTTAGTTAACGGAAGATGTAAACAAAAGATGTACAGAATTTTCTGTTTTTGTTTACAAATTGAAGGTCACGGTCGATTGTTTTGGCTATAACAAACAAAAATTTGACATTGTGGAACAAAATAATTAACATTTTTGATAATCAAAGATTAATTAAAAGTTTAATATAAAAGTTTTTTAAAAAAAAATTCGATACTTTGTTTACATTTTGAAAGTCATAGAAGATTGTTTTGTGCAATTTGACTTTGAAAATAAAAAGAAATGAACGAAGAGATAGAGTAAGATAGTTTATTTACAAATTGAAGGCCATTCAATTGTTTTATATAAAATAAAAAACGAAACAACTAGATTTGACCTTGCTGTTCGAAAATGACCGAAATTATTGATAAACAATTACAAATTTACATTTCAAATGTAATTTATAAAAAAATTTTAATTAATTTAAACTAATAAATTCTGTTTCAGGTTCGTGACGTAGCATGGGCACCGGCAATAGGAAGACCAAGAATTACATTAGCATCGTGTTCGCAAGACCGTCGAGTTGTGATCTGGACCTCGACGGATTACACGAGCTGGACATCCAAAATCCTCCATGTCTTTGACGATGTAATCTGGAACGTCAGCTGGTCCCTCACCGGGGGCATCCTGGCGGTCAGCGGAGGCGACAACAAAGTCTACCTCTGGAGAGAAAATTCTGAAGGCCAGTGGGTCTGCATCTCCGAACTCAACAAGGGCCAGGGCAACATCAGCAGCTCCGACCAGCGCATGCTCTAGAAAAATTCAACCCTACCTTTTCTTATCTATCTCTAAGATCTTGTGTAAATTGTTATCCTGCGAAAAAAATTGTTTTTTATTGTCCATCTCCTTATTATACAAATAAATTATACAACAAGTTTTTTTCTGATGAAAAAGAAAGGTTATTCTCGTAACTTTTAGTTTATGATTACTTTTTGGTAAACAATTAATGATAATGATAATCATAATGGCATTTGAGCAAATTAAAAATAAAAGTTTGACAAATGAGTTCCAAAACTTGTTTTTTCTTATCTCCATCTCTTTTTAACACGTGTGATTAGAAAGAGACAGCACCATTTTGGAACGGCACGAAATTTATGTCGACGTGAAAGCTCCCGAGAAGTGAGTTCAGGTTAGAGCGAAGATGCCTAACGTGCGTGACGTGGCCTCAAAGTGACAGCGCGTGCAGAGTGCTTGGCAATAGGTGTCACAGGACCCTTTCCGTCTGCGACGCAAAACTCGGCCCCTGACGATGTCAGAGAACTTGT
This sequence comes from Trissolcus japonicus, assembly GCA_030522925.1. NCBI lineage: Eukaryota > Metazoa > Arthropoda > Insecta > Hymenoptera > Scelionidae > Trissolcus > Trissolcus japonicus. The sequence continues at coordinate 77,907 of JAPYZS010000521.1, forward strand.
GAGACATCCGAAATTTCGTCAGCCGGTTCATACCCTTTTTTTCTTTCTGAAAACTTGGTTTAAGTAACACAGTAAGTGCAACTCCCAACCCCCTTCTGGTTTCGTTCGGTTACCAGGTCAGACGTCTAAATATTGAACTTATTTTTCAATTCACCGTTTTCATTGTTGCAGCTGTCAACTGTCAACAATCTCTAGAATTCTAAAAATTTTCAAACCTTTTGTCTGGAATTCTTGAGAAAAAATATTTTGGAATTTGGACTTTTGATTTTGAGTTTGGTCTGGATGACACAAGTTGTTTTTGTTTTTTTGACCTTCACTTACCAAATTCTCATGACCTGCAAACCGTTCATTTACATCTGTTTATTTAGTTTTATTTTTTGATTTTTCAATGTTGTTTTGCTAATTTTTTAGTGCAAAAATGACAACATACGAAGAATTCATTCAACAAAACGAGGATCGGGATGGGATCCGTTGCACCTGGAACGTCTGGCCCTCCTCGAGGGTCGAGGCGACTCGACTGGTTGTGCCCTTGGGAGTACTCTACCAACCGATCAAGGAACGACCCGACCTTCCTCCTATTCAATACGAACCTGTGACGTGCTCCAGAAATACCTGTCGGGCCATTTTAAATCCTCTCTGTCAGGTCGATTACAGGGGCAAATTGTGGGTTTGCAATTTCTGTTTCCAACGAAATCCTGTAAGTTTGTTTGATACGAAAGTTCTACTTTCTAATTTTATTTTAAAAAATAAAAATCTTATTATTATATTTGTAATTTTTTATTTCTGTGTAAGATTTTATTTTCGATAAAATAAAATCAATTTTATATATATATATATTAATTTTTAACAAATTTTCAATTGTTTGTATGTATTTTTCAGTTTCCCCAACAATATGCAGGGATTTCGGATCAGCACCAGCCAGCTGAGTTGATTCCAATGTTTTCAACAATTGAATATACTATGATGGTGGGTAAAAAAAAGTTTGCCATCCAGACACAGATCTAATTTTTATAAATATACACTTGATCTTTTTTTGTCTCACTAACGTTTGAGTGAAAATTAAAACATTATTTTAACCTTTTTACCTTATTATGATTAAGTTTAGTTTATTTATTAAAATGAATAAATAAATTAACACTAGAAATACCGATGGACAAATTTGTCCGCTACAAAATTTGAAATACTATAATTTTTATTCTTTTCAAGTGGTATATCATCCTGTAAACTTTTTGACAAAGAAAAAAAAAAACATATTTTTTAATGTTATAATTCAATTTACTTATATGATTTAAATTGACTTCTTTTCTCTTGGTACTTCTAGTGTTAAAATTAAAATGAAATAAACGAATAAAAGTGATGAAAATTAAAAACAAAATTTTAATTTCTTGGAATTGTAGAGATCTCAGTGCCTGCCGCCGATTTTCCTTTACGTGGTGGACACCTGCCTGGACGATGAGGAACTAGGATCACTGAAAGATTCTCTGCAGACGTCACTTTCTCTTCTGCCTCCCAACGCCCTGATTGGTTTGATCACATTTGGCAAGATGGTCCAGATGCATGAGCTCGGTTGCGAGGGCTGTGGAAAAAGCTACGTCTTCAGGGGAACCAAGGAGTTGCAACCGAAACAAGTTCAGGACATGCTGGGTTAGACTTCCTGCTCCATTTTTTGTTACAATAAAATTAAATCAAGATAAATCATAAGAAAACGTTCACTCAATTTTAAAGGACATGTGAAAAATAAGTTTTCACTAATTAAATGTGACAAGATTACGGAAGTTATATATTTTTGTAAAATTGAAATATTTAAGATCTGTGTATTGTAAATTTATTTGTTTATTTTTGGTATTTTAGGGATAGGCAGACCAGTGCCTCAAAATCCTCAGCAGCGAGGCATGCCACCACCGGGACAGCCCTTGCCACCGGCCAATCGGTTTTTGCAACCGATTCATAAGTGTGACATGAGTTTGACCGACCTTCTGGGAGAACTACAACGTGATCCCTGGCCCGTCCCACCGGGAAAACGACCTCTTCGCTCCACCGGAGTTGCTTTGGCTGTTGCAACGGGACTCCTCGAAGCCAGTTATGCTAATACTGGAGCTAGGTGGGGAAACAAGATTAGAAACAAAATTAGAAACACAAAAATTAGGAAAAAAATGAAAATAAAAATTAGAAACAGATCATTTTGTTAGATGAAATGTTTGTCATGTTTAGGATAATGTTGTTCGTCGGTGGTCCCTGCTCGCAAGGTCCAGGCCAGGTTGTGACGGACGATCTGAAACAACCGATCCGTTCGCACCACGACATCCACAAGGACAACGCGAAGCACATGAAAAAAGCGACGAAACATTATGACGGCTTGGCGGCTCGCGCTGCAGCCAATGGTCACATCATCGACATCTATTCCTGCGCCCTCGACCAGACTGGCCTCCTCGAGATGCGCTCCTGCTGCAACTCCACTGGCGGTCACATGGTCATGGGCGACTCATTCAACTCGTCCCTTTTCAAACAAACATTCCAACGAGTTTTTGTCAAAGACCAAAAAGGCGATCTGAAGATGGCTTTCAATGGGACTCTTGAAGTCAAAACTTCTAGGTAAATTAAACAAGTTAAACAAATTAAAAATCAAATAAAAAAGCTGAACAAATCAAAGATTGAAATATAATAAAAAAATTATTTTTCAGGGAACTGAAAATTTCTGGAGCAATAGGACCATGCGTGTCATTGGGGGTGAAAGGTCAGTGTGTGGGAGAGCAGGAAGTGGGATTGGGTGGCACGTGCCAGTGGAAATTCTGTGGCCTGATGCCCTCGACGACTGCTGCGTTCATTTTTGAAGTTGTCAACCAGCACGCTGCTCCGATTCCTCAGGGCGGTCGGGGGTGCATCCAGTTCATCACTCAGTATCAACATAGTAGCGGCCAGAGGAGAATTAGGGTCACCACCATTGCTAGAAAGTAATGGCAAATTATTTTCAATACGAAATTAGAATTTAAAATGATACGGGATTTTAATATTTTTAAATTAAAATGTAAAACTTTGAGTTTCATTGTAATTTATTGAATCAAAATAGGGATTCAGATTGTCGAGTATGAAAGTTGAGTTTTGAATTTGAAATATGAATGATAAAATATGAAATTGTAAATTTTTCAGTTGGGCAGATGCAACTACGTCCCTGCATCACATTAGTGCAGGTTTCGATCAGGAAGCTGCAGCAGTTTTGATGTCACGACTTGCAGTGTTCAGAGCAGAAACTGACGACGGTCCGGATGTTCTTCGTTGGGTTGATCGTATGCTGATCAGACTAGTATGTTGAAATTCAAAGAAAAAAATAAAAATATGTCAAATTTGTTATAGGTTTGAATGAATAGTAAATGAGAAAACTGTTCTTTACAGTGCCAAAAATTCGGGGAGTATGTGAAGGACGATCCAAATTCGTTCAGGCTCAGCGAGAACTTTTCCTTGTATCCGCAATTTATGTACCATCTTCGCAGATCGCAATTCTTACAAGTTTTCAATAACTCTCCAGATGAGACTAGTTTTTATAGGTGATTAAACCGAATTCTAAAATGAAAATTACATAAGTTTGGTTTAAGCATTTTTTTTATGAATTAATTTTTTAATAAAATTTAAATTTTTTTCAGGCACATGTTGATGCGAGAGGACCTGACCAATTCACTGATTATGGTGCAACCAATTTTGTACAGCTATAGTTTTGATGGGCCACCAGAGCCTGTTTTGCTTGACACGTCATCCATCCAACCTGACAGAATATTACTTATGGACACATTTTTCCAAATCCTTATTTTCCATGGAGAAGTAATTTGATTTTCATTTTTCATACTTTCATTTTAATACAAAATGATGAAATTATATTAAAAATGTTGTTTCTAAAACAAAAGAAACATTTTCATAATTGAAGTTTTAACAAGTTGCTTTAATTTTTTTAGACGATTGCACAATGGCGTCAGTTGAAATACCAAGATATGCCTGAATATGATAATTTCCGTCAACTGTTGGCTGCTCCAGTAGACGACGCGGAAGAAATTTTAGCCGGGCGTTTTCCTGCCCCACGTTATATCGATACTGAGCAGGGTGGCTCCCAGGCCAGATTTTTGCTCAGCAAAGTTAACCCAAGTCAGACGCATAACAATATGTATGCTTATGGAGGGGTAGGTTCATTTGAAACAATACATTTTATTCAATTTAAAAGTAAAAGAAATTTTTATAAAGTGTCAAAAACTGTCATAGTAAAAACAAAAAGAAATTCTAAAAAATAATTTCATTCTAATTTAACATCATTTGCAAGTATTCTCATGCACAAAGATACAAAAATTCACAGAAAAAAAAATTTTGTTCAAAAAAAGAAACTTTAGGAAGAAAAATTTAATCAGTAGAGTTGTGATATTCAGATTGAAAGTCATAATTCATGAGTGACTAATTGATTATTGTTTATTTCATAACGATTTCGTCGACCCAGGGAATGACAATGTCCAACGGGGTGTGTTTTAATTACAACCATTTTTTGCATGATTCAATAGGGGATGGCGTTTTGGGACAAGGAGCAGCTCTCATTTTTCCCTAATACTTTTTATTTTTACATTTTTCGAAGCTTTATTTTTTTGACCATTTTTTATCTTTAAAAAATTATTTTTGCAAATCATTAAGGTTGCTTTTCTATGAACTAATACAACCTCTATCTGCTTCACTAAAAAATAACGAATAAAATTAATCAACTGTGTGACAAAAATTGTATTTATTCGTTGATAAAAATATCGTTTTGGTGGAAAATTAATTTCAATTTTTTGTTCGAATCTAGGAGAGTGGAGCTCCAGTTCTGACGGACGATGTGAGTCTGCAAGTATTCATGGATCATCTGAAAAAATTGGCGGTTTCGTCGACGGCGTAAGGATCTGTTTCTTTTTCTATGCGCGAATTCAAAGTTCATTATTGTATATCAATTTTAAGGATTATTGATTAATAAATACCGTTTCTTAAATCAACCATTGCTTTCTTATTTGGAGAATTGATAAATCTGTGGCTGTAAGGAAAAATCAGTTAACTACCAATTGAAAACGTTAAGAAATAAAACTTTCAACATTTTTTGAAACAAAATTAGAGTTCTGAATAATATTGAAACTTGTGAATTATAGTTTTTTGATCTTCATAGCAACACTTTTTTGAGTTCGTCTTATAGAAGTAGATAAAAAACAACATGAAATATGTTTTTACCTTAAGTGTAAAAAAAAAATCACTTCACTGGTTTTTCTTCACAGTCAAAGAAATAATCCTGATAGAATAATTTCTGTCTGCACACACAAACGTGTGTCCAGAGGCACGCAGGACACACGCTTGCACATAAAATTTTTTCCCAGCTGGAATGAAATCTGCTGAAAACCATGCAAAATTTGCGTTGGTTCCGAAAAAAATTTATTTTAATGAAATGCTATTTTTCAAGAATATTTAATGTTATCTTTAATGTGATTATAGTGCTATCTGTTGATTGCACTAAAAAATTAAATTTACAGGGTTTTAAAGAGGGTATTTAGAGCTACAATTTTCACTGTAGAAAAGCTTATTCTTGTTGAAATTTATCAAAGTTATAAGCAAAAGGAGCAAAAAGTACCTTTTTCTAAAAAAGCGCTCGTAACGTTGTCAAAGTCCATCGTTTTCAACTTTTTTTCAAATTGTTCAGAAAACTTTGAATTTTGCGATTATGCAATAAAAACTAATGATAAACGAGCAAATTTTATGCGTACAACATCTTGAACGCGACGAGAAAATGTCAAAACAAATTTTTTTTTGTTATTCGATCGTAGCGCCACCTGAACCGAAAACATTTAAAATTTCAATGCAAAGTTCAGAAATTTCAGATTCTGAACTTTCATTTTCTTTTTTGAACATTTTTTTGTGAAATTTACCAAAGTTATGACTGTTTGAAAATGTTGAAAAAATCGACCAAAATTGACCAGTGTATATAAAGGTGAGACTATCGTGAAGTTGGATAAGCAGCCAATCCACGCGTCATCGTTTATGTTTTAATTGACAGGCGTGTTTGTTTTGTTTGGTTGATCAGATATTTGACCTTTGAAATCTAGCCCCTAGTTAAAAAGTTGAGGACATCGTTGAAGTTGGCTGTGGGTGTGACACTTGACTAAGATCATGCGTCAGAGGTTTATTTTTTGACAGGTCGGTTTGACAGAAACAAAAAATATACGGGCGCGCGTAGCGCGCCCTAGACAGTTCTAGTCCATATTAAAAAAGTTGGTGCTATCGTGAAGTTGGGTGTGCAGCCAATTCACGCGTCATCGTTTATTTCTCATTGACAGGCGTGTTTGTTTTGTTTGATTGACCAGATATTTGACAGATTTATACAAGAAATTATTCAACGGGCGAGCGTAGCGCGCCCTTGAAATCTAGTCGATCCACAGTTAAAAAGTTGATGACAGCATTTAAGTTGGCCGCGGGTCGACCGTTAGCTGACTTCGTGCGTCATCAAAGGCGGAAGTTGGCCGCGGGTTGGACCTTTGGTCAAGTTCGGGTGTCCAACTTTTATTTTCTGACAGTTTGATATTTTTTGACAGCTGAGAATGTACAGTTCAAAACTGGAAAATTACGAATGACTATGTGGCCTCTTTCCTAGTCCCTCCCTATTTAAAAAGTTGATTGAAGGAGGAAGTTGGCTGCGGGTTGGGCTTTTGGTTAAGTTCACGCGTCAGCGATTTATTTTTTGACAGGAGAGTCAGATTTTTTGACAGACGGCAATAGGTGAACCCGGTCGCGCGCTTCGCGTGTGCCGGCTCCTAGTTGGGAAAAAAGAATGATTTGACATTGTGACGTTGGCTAGAAATTTAATTTTATACGTGTACGACTTCAGATTAATGGATTGCGCATAGAAACTCACCCAAAAATTTAAATTGCATCTACAATTTATTTACAATACAACCTGATCATGATACATTTTATGATATATCTAGCATAGGACTCTGCTAGATCACAACACTCTCTCCAGATTTATTAGCTGAAAGTTTTCAGCCAGGAATATGGAGGTGGCCTCGCAGTTGGTCAAAATGTAATTGATTATCCAAAATTTATGTTTGGGATAGTGTTTCGTACGAAAGAATTCAATTCTTCCGGGGTTAGGGGTAGTCCCTGGTCTAGCAATGTTTGTAAAAGTCGAGGTGGCCGAATGGTAGTCTTTGAACTGAAAAATAATGAGTAGGGAAGGTGATTAGTTGACATATTATTATAAAAAACTGCAAGTATTAATTTCATTCGATGAAATGGATTTCTTACCCTACACTGACACTTTTCCGGGGGAAGCATTTCACCTCAGAATGAAGCATTAAAACAATGAGAAAAAAGCAAAAACTATTAATCACTCTCATCGTTGGAATTTGACTCACTTACGTTTGGTCAGAAATGATTAAGTTATAGTTATATATTTAACAAAATGAGCATGTTTCATGGATGGGCATACTTTTATTAAAAAATCTCTGAATAATGGATGATGACTTATTCATTATTCCTTTAAGTTTGAAAATGAATAATGGATTTATTTATTATTCAAATGTGAGTGCATTTTAAAGGGGTTAGAAATGTTAGATTTAAACATTTAAATAGAATGTAGATTTATTTTTTGTACTTTTCTTCTAATTGAAAAAGATAAGGACTAACTAGAAATTAGTTATGCTCGAGATATCGATGTTTGAGACATTTGGATCGTTTTAGAATTTTCACTAATTCACTGATTCAATGATTTTTGGAATTTCTTAATTATAATTTTACAAGGCTAGATTATCAAACATTGTCAATAAACAATGTTTTGTTAGATTCCTCATAAAATCAACAATCATTTTTAACACACTATAAACTGAACCTGAAAAAAGGTAAATAATTGAAAGTTGACTTAATGCAACCAAATTAAAAAGTACCCGATTAACATTATTGTTGACATATAACTCGGTTGTGGCTTTATATATTTTTTTATTTGAAAAAAAGAAAAAAGAAAAAAAAAAAAGAAAAATGAAAAATAAAATTATTCTTTTGACTTTCACATGAACAACAATGTCAGGCAATATTAAGGTAAATGCTCCAGTCATCGGAATGTACCAGTGATCGGAAATTTTAACAATGAATGAATGTAAATAAAAATTGAAAACCATTATTCATGTTGTATGTAATGTTCACTAAAAGCTCAAATAAAACTGAATAAGAGATGAGAAAATTTCATATAAAAAACCATGCTCGTTAGTTGTGATAAAATAACTAATAAATGACTGTTTGAATTTTTCTTTGAAGACGGCCATTCTTAACATAACAGCTAAGCTGCACTATGATGTTTAAACTTTTTCTTTTTGATATAAAATGAATATATATGTAGGGTAAAATAACTAATATATTGTAAACATTTAAAATTGTGATTTAAAAAAATATTGAACCAATATTTTATGCCGAGTTAAAAATAAAATTGACTTTCCGATCACTGGGACACACCACCGTCCAGTGTACCCCGTTTCGGAACTGACATGTCAAAACAGTCTAACCTTTAATTTATCATGTAAACAAGTGCAACAATCAGTGCTTGTATACTAAAGTGGAATCGAAAGTTTATTGTTGTAAGTATGTTATATCTACTGTTCATGATATTGCTTTAATGAACGCTCAATGAAATTAGAAAAAGGCACACGACGAAGGGAGACACGGTTATGTCTGAGAAATGCCAGCGTTCCGACGATTAAAAGTATTTAATTGTTTATATAAAAATTGTTATCTGTATGATTTATTCCTTGATTCAATATTTCTATGTTTGAAATGATTTTAATTTTGCAACATTTATAAAAACATTTTTTGCAACATTTTAAAAATAAATCTGTGGGTGAAAGCCATAACCAG